>OZ014482.1:30288406-30506536 GCA_963965965.1 Trididemnum nubilum | reverse complement strand
GTTATAGATTTTGTGGTAAAATAGTCACTTCATATACAAAATGAATTGCGGATGCTCTTCTTAAAGTTGTTAGATGAGATGTTAGATAAACAAGTTGATAATTCAACTGATTATTAATTTCTGTTCTTTATTACATAAGATGACATACTGGTTAGTGAAAGTTGCTGCAAAATATTTTTGAGCCTACTACTGTTACATAGGTACATGGGTGCTGGAGGTATTTTTGGTTAGAGTTGCAAAATTTAACAAAAAGGTGAAGCTTAGATGTTAAAAGGGCACTTTTTGAATTTCAACATTTATCGTTAAAAGTTCACGTCTGATTTTTTTGTATTTGTATTGTACATGTAGTATGAATTTAGATTGGCAAAGGCTGCCCCTTTTTTCCTTGATTAGAGGAAATAAAAGGCAAGGCAGAAGTTGCACCCCCCTGCCACACTTCCTGCTCTCATGTGCAGGCACTTGTTATTTTGTAAACTGCTGAATTATAAACATTTCAGAATAGTCTATTCAATGCCCACAAAGTGTTTTTTGTGTTCAATCAAGTGCAACATGCACCCCTTATAGCCATGTAATGCTGAGTAGCCTATATCTTGTACTTTCTTTTGACAACAACAAGTAAACTTTTTGACCTTAATTATGTTAAATTGAGAACTCTAGTCCTGTAGTAGTGGATATAGCAGCCGCTTGGATATGACCATTGAGCCTGTGGTCTAAACACTATATATCGCATTGTGTCCATCTTGTATGAATCCAAACACCATGAACAATCACGTAGCAATTAAGAAATGTCCATTACTGTAGGCTATTTAGCCGTCTTCATCCAAGTAGCAATTGAGTTTTGTTGAGTTAGTTTTGGATTGTGTTTAAAATAACTGCAATTTTGTGTCTTTCAGATGGCTAAAGCTTAGTTTGTTTTGAGCAAATTTAGGTATGGAAAAAGTAGGGAATTTTTTGTGGGCAAATGCGTGGGAACCCTGTCTGCAACAACACAAGCTTGAGGGCTGAAATTTTTGTAGAAGATAGAGAAGCGAATCACTTAAAAAAATTTCGAGAAATGCATAAGTATTGACTTTGCATATTTTCAACTCAGGGTAGAATTACACTTGAGTTGAGCATTTTTAAATTAGCTTTTTGATATTTTACCTTTTTGAAATAATTTATATGATATTGTGTACTTTCAAAAAGGGGGAGAAATGGTCCCCTTAATCCCCTCGACCCCCTTCCTCCTGGCTGGGCCTATATGTGCCAATATCAGTCTCAGACTTTTATGCGTGGGACTATTATGCGCCAGAGCGAAACAAAAATATTTTCCAAAAAAAATTTTTTTTCAAGTACAAATTTTTTTCAGATAAAAGTTTTTCCAAAACAATTTTTGAAAATTTTCATTTTCAAATTCTGCACCACCTCAAAATTGTTCAAAACAATTTTTCAAACAAAAAGTTTACCAAAAAATGATTTCTATAAAAAAGAATTTTTCATTAAATGTTGAGTTGCTTGTGTAATCTTGGCACATGCGCCAAGCTGCGTGAGGTTTTGTGGTTATTTTTAGTTTACCTGTACCAAGCACTGTACAGAGTTGCCACATTCTGGAAAAGTCTTGGATTTTTTTTCCTGTCCTGGAAAGTCCTTGAATTTTGTTTATAGGTTCTGGAAAGTCCTGGAAAATATTAGAAGGTTTTCCGTGCTTTATGGGGACAGAATAGTGCAAAGTTTTTTTTTGTTTTTTTTTTACCATAACTGGTACCTTGTAATTGTACCAAAGCCATTACTGTAATGATTTGCATTGTGCTGGTCCTTCAAAAAACTTTACTCTTAAAATGCTAGAAATTGCCAGTTTGCAGTGCAGTATGTATGAATTATTGAATATTATTGGAAAAAGTGGATTATGGCAGTTATTTTGTTACTACTAATAGCAGTAGCGTAGGGAGTGATAGCCCGCCCCCCCCCCCCCGATTGGCCTGTTGACCAAAAAGCGCAATAAGGAAAATGCAACGTTTTTTGCACTACTTATAAGGCAGTCTTTTGGAGCAATATGGACTCTTATAAAGTAATTTAAAGCACTTGTGAAACATTTATTTAGAAGGGAGGGGCTAATATTACTGTAGTCAAAAATAAATTAAGTAACAATTAAGTAAACAAAAAGTCTAAAATAATCAATTGAATCGCTTGATCTAAATGCTTAACATAGGCATAATAAAAAAGGAATTATAGGGGTGGGACTATTCAGTTAATTCCTATTCACCTCTCTCAAATTTAAGATAGATAGTAACTCAGGGGTCGGCAATGTTTTCTTTCTAGCACCAATTTGTAAAATTTAATGTCAAAATGTCCATTTGCGTGTCGATGAGAAATTACGCAAACAAAACAATATGAAATTTACTCATATTCAAGTGAAGACCAAAAAAAAAGCCAAAAAGATCTTCGCTTCAAAACGTGTTCGGTATTCAGCTGAAATTTCGGGAATCAGCCTCCAAATTCATGTGAAGCCAAAAAAAGGTCTTCACCCCGGAGATTGGAACTAACTTCGGGTGGATTTAAGTTTCTGAATAAGTTGCAATTGCTTGCGTACCACAGTTTGGGAACCACTGTTTTAAAATGTCACATGCCATAACTGGCACGTGTGCTGAGGGTTGCCAACCAATGTACTAACTGATTATTGAAAACTATTTTTTGTTGATTTTCTTTCGTTCCATTGTTTTAATTTACTTTTTTTTCCTTCATGGCTCTTGAACCACTGTTATGTTTTTTGCATCTTGCCAAAAGCCATCATTTGGCTTCACAAGAGTCCTGGTGCAGTGTATATTCATTATTACCTTGTCTTATGTTTTTCATTACTCTTAATTTTACCCAACTACTATACAAATCTCGTTTCATTAGCCCCTCTTCTAAATGTCTTAATCTAAATACAGATGAATACTTGAGGGTTTTTTCAAATGATAGAATTTGTAATTTACTGGCTGGAAATAAAGCTAGAACTGAAGTTTTACAAATAGCCATCGCCTACAGAACCCATTTACTTAACCAGTTTAATCGTGACTGAACAAGCTTGACGTCTTTTGTGGTTGACTTCTGTGAAGTCAGAACAACTTCCAGCTGGGGAATACCTTTGGTTAATTGTGCTGAGGGCTGCTGATGAGAGCTAAAAGCTTGAAACAGCGCTGTCCATCTCAGCGCATCATTGACTTGAGCTGCTTGCAGCTGCAGGGTTGGTGGTTGATCTAGCCATCTAACTGCCAGTGGAAG
The DNA here is from genome assembly GCA_963965965.1 of Trididemnum nubilum. Classification (NCBI taxonomy): domain Eukaryota; kingdom Metazoa; phylum Chordata; class Ascidiacea; order Aplousobranchia; family Didemnidae; genus Trididemnum; species Trididemnum nubilum. Next base: position 30,503,293 of record OZ014482.1, on the reverse strand, counting down.
TTGTTCTGACTTTCCAGGAGTCGACCACGAGGACATCAAGCTTGTTCAGTTATGATTTACATGGTCATGCAGAGGGGAGCTCTTGTAGTGAGGATAGCCTCTGGCTGTCCTTACTACAAGAGCCCAGCGATTTTTCACTTGCTTTGTAAAGCACCACAAGTGAAAAATCGTTTATTCCCTGGAAAGTCTCTGCCACTGTGCAAGCCATTAAGGTTCGTTCAGTTTGGCTGAGAGGTTTGTCCAGCTGGAAAATGCCTTTGGTTAGATATGCTGCAGGCTGCTGATGAGAGCTGAAAGCTCGAAACAGTGCTTTCCGGCTCTGTGCAGTTTAATTGTGTTTCTACAGTGCTAATTTGTATACCATGTTTTGATAGCATTAATTTTTCGCCGAAATAGGCCCAAAAATAAGTTATTGTTGCAACAAAAAAAGAAAAAAGACACCTACACCCCATACCCCCGACACAGAGCCTTCCCATTTCAGATTTTGGCTATGCGCCTGACTGGTTGTCAGTACTAGTAATGCACATGCATCACACCAAAATTTTTCTTCCAAGTACAAAAAACTAGATGTATGTAAGAGTTATTAGTCGGGGGCCTTAGTGAAATCTTTAGGCTATGCGTGTTACACGTTTTTTTGCATATTTTAAAAGTTTGTGGGCCCAATTTGAATTTTAGTCGGTGCCGCAATTTTTTGAGTGACGTCATCACCCCCAAATCGGGGAATTCCAAAAATCCAATTTTCAGCCTTTCTTGTCCCGTTTTGATGCCTATACATCGATTATTTGCCCACTTTTAAGTTGCATAGTAGCATAATATGAATAAACAAAAATAAAAGATCGCTAGGCATTTTCGGTGACGTCAAAATGACGTCATCGAATTATTTTTACATTGTTTTTGCAATGTTTTTTGTTGTTTTTAACGAATTTCAATTGCTGCAATAAAACTACTTGCTACTTAACATCCAATCGTTTTGGAGAAGCTTGTTACGTCACTGATGACGTCATCATGACGTCATTGAAATACCGTTGCTTTAGGTTTTTAGATTACTGTGGCGATTTTGTTTGCAATATTATAGCAGGTCTCATAAGGGCATGCCTTAATTGACAAACAAGTTTGGCAGTTATGAAAAACGAATATTTTGAGCTGAGCTAATGTAAGTAGCAAAGTCTCGTGCATCTTTTAATCACGTTTTCACGTTAACAATTCTAGAAAGTCAAAAACATTTCTTGCAGTGTCCTCTCTTCGATGCTGTGATGACGAAATGTTCTCAGAGTTACAAGTCTCGAAATTGCACGAACAAAGACCGGTGCATTTTAAATACTTTTTTTTACACGAGCATCGAAAACAACATGTGGATTTGCAGTTACAGTGATGAATAATTTCGTGAATTGATGCTGCTGACTGAGCACTGGACCAAAATGGAATCAGTTCTTCAGAGTCATTAAAAGCCCAACCCCAATCCAAAGGAGATGGTCGATTTTGAATTTTTGTGACAGCTTTTCCATATTTCAGATTGGTACATTGCTCTTCTTGTATGCTCTGCAAGAGCTGCAGATGTTGGTGGCAATTTCTCGACAGGATAACCACTGCTAAACATATTGTAACGGCATTCATCAACATTTTGAGCATCCCAGTTCTTGCAATAGAGGGTAATCACAAATATTTCCAATGCATTAAAAGATGATGGCTAACTCGAAAAATCTAAAGTTGAAAATAAGTCACAAAATTTGGAAAGATTGAGCATCCAACAATCCCATGCCTTTTTTTTTACCAAACTCAAAAAAGGAAGAGAAGCACACAAAGTTTGAGGCAAAGAAGATACTATTTCATAAATTGCAATAAATCTGGTTTATCCCCAATTCCGAACTCGATCCATAAACGGTTGATTACCAAATTGTGGAAACAATAAATTGCAATCACCACAACATCGGTATCTACAGTCCTAATTATTGATTCCGATTTAGCATGTTTAACATGAAGAAACATGCGAGTGTCTGCTTCCTCATGATCGCATGGGAAATATCTGACAGATCGAAGGTGTCATTGCTTAGTACTGTATCAAATGATGTAACAACAACAGTGGCCAAATGAGGATCAACTGCAGTAACCACATGTTTTTGGACTAAAGCAAACAATGCGGTTTTGTTGTTATCGTTCCTCAGAAATTTAGACCAATTTTGAGGAATTTGCATACTAGTTGTAACTGCCACCTGTTGTCCGGATCCTTGCTTACTTCTGATTGATGCTTTAATGCTGTTTCTAAGATAAACATCAAACACGATATCAACCCGTTTGTAGATTGCTGCTTTGTTGATAACAAAAGGTATTATAGTTTTTGAAATATATTCTTCAAATGTGGTAACGCTTCCTCTTGGTTTCAGCATTTGTAAAAGTACTGGTCCGTTTATAACATAAACATGGCATGTAGGAGCAGAACTTTGCGAAAATCCATAGCTTTCTAAAATGGGAAGAAGTGCTGACTTTGCCGTGGCTCTTAAATTGCCATTCGACGATAATGCAAATGGATATGCTGACGTTTCATGCTTAAAAAACATTCTTAAAGCATCTTTTCCACGAACATAGCTAGATGTAAAAACTTTTTGGAGAAGAGATGTATCGCATTTGATCATTTCTCTTGACTTATTTGTCTTTTTTCTTGTCTTTCCGAATAAATCAATGGCAACCTTAGTAATAGGTTTTGCGAAATCTTCATTTTCCAAAATCCTTGACGTTACAAAGGAATTAAACTTTTGGTTTCCATCTTTTTTCAAGTTTTGAAGCTGTTGAATTCCTTCAGCATCAGACACGTGTCTAGAACATAACGTGAATAGTTTCCTTGATGAGTCTGAAAATGGGTTTCGCTTGCACCAATCCATTTAGTTCTTCCTTAAATCTCTCTTTGTAGCTACAGCTTTCCTCATGGTGAAGCCAATCAAATTTATCCTCACAGAAACCGATTTCTTTATGAAAATCTTTCAACAAATCCACGATAATAGGCTGAGCAATCAAGCATCGCCTCAGAGCTTCATCCTTTAGAAAAAGATCAGTTACCCCTCTTTTTCCTTTCACAACCGCATTACATTGTTCGTGGTTTTGGTCTAGAGCCATTGTAGAAAACCTGCTGCCAGACTTTGTTATCACTGACAACAAAGTCACTGATAACAAAGTCTGGCAGCAGGTTTTCTGCAATGGCTCTAGACCAAAACCACGAACAATGTAATGCGATTGTGAAAGGAAAAAGAGGGGTAACTGATCTTTTTCTAAAGGATGAAGCTCTGAGGCGATGCTTGATTGCTCAGCCTATTATCGTGGATTTGTTGAAAGATTTTCATAAAGAAATCGGTTTCTGTGAGGATAAATTTGATTGGCTTCACCATGAGGAAAGCTGTAGCTACAAAGAGAGATTTAAGGAAGAACTAAATGGATTGGTGCAAGCTTTTGAGCACGTTGGAAACCCATTTGCAGACTCATCAAGGAAGCTATTCACGTTATGTTCTAGACACGTGTCTGATGCTGAAGGAATTCAACAGCTTCAAAACTTGAAAAAAGATGGAATCCAAAAGTTTAATTCCTTTGTAACGTCAAGGATTTTGGAAAATGAAGATTTCGCAAAACCTATTACTAAGGTTGCCATTGATTTATTCGGAAAGACAAGAAAAAAGACAAATAAGTCAAGAGAAATGATCAAATGCGATACATCTCTTCTCCAAAAAGTTTTTACATCTAGCTATGTTCGTGGAAAAGATGCTTTAAGAATGTTTTTTAAGCATGAAACGTCAGCATATCCATTTGCATTATCGTCGAATGGCAATTTAAGAGCCACGGCAAAGTCAGCACTTCTTCCCATTTTAGAAAGCTATGGATTTTCGCAAAGTTCTGCTCCTACATGCGATGTTTATGTTATAGACGGACCAGTACTTTTACAAATGCTGAAACCAAGAGGAAGCGTTACCACATTTGAAGAATATATTTCAAAAACTATAATACCTTTTGTTATCAACAAAGCAGCAATCTACAAACGGGTTGATATCGTGTTTGATGTTTATCTTAGAAACAGCATTAAAGCATCAATCAGAAGTAAGCGAGGATCCGGACAACAGGTGGCAGTTACAACTAGTGTGCAAATTCCTCAAAATTGGTCTAAATTTCTGAGGATCGATAACAACAAAACCGCATTGTTTGCTTTAGTCCAAAAACATGTGGTTACTGCAGTTGATCCTCATTTGGCCACTGTTGTTGTTACATCATTTGATACAGTACTAAGCAATGACACCTTCGATCTGTCAGATATTTCCCATGCGATCATGAGGAAGCAGACACTCGCATGTTTCTTCATGTTAAACATGCTAAATCGGAATCAATAATTAGGACTGTAGATACCGATGTTGTGGTGATTGCAATTTATTGTTTCCACAATTTGGTAATCAACCGTTTATGGATCGAGTTCGGAATTGGGGATAAACCAGATTTATTGCAATTTATGAAATAGTATCTTCTTTGCCTCATACTTTGTGTGCTTCTCTTCCTTTTTTGAGTTTGGTAAAAAAAAGGCATGGGATTGTTGGATGCTCAATCTTTCCAAATTTTGTGACTTATTTTCAACTTTAGATTTTTCGAGTTAGCCATCATCTTTTAATGCATTGGAAATATTTGTGATTACCCTCTATTGCAAGAACTGGGATGCTCAAAATGTTGATGAATGCCGTTACAATATGTTTAGCAGTGGTTATCCTGTCGAGAAATTGCCACCAACATCTGCAGCTCTTGCAGAGCATACAAAAAATCTGAAATATGGAAAAGCTGTCACAAAAATTCAAAATCGACCATCTCCTTTGGATTGGGGTTGGGCTTTTAATGACTCTGAAGAACTGATTCCATTTTGGTCCAGTGCTCAGTCAGCAGCATCAATTCACGAAATTATTCATCACTGTAACTGCAAATCCACATGTTGTTTTTGATGCTCGTGTAAAAAAAAGTATTTAAAATGCACCGGTCTTTGTTCGTGCAATTTCAAGACTTGTAACTCTGAGAACATTTCGTCATCACAGCATCGAAGAGAGGACACTGCAAGAAATGTTTTTGACTTCCTAGAATCGTTAACGTGAAAACGTGATTAAAAGATGCACGAGACTTTGCTACTTACATTAGCTCAGCTCAAAATATTCGTTTTTCATAACTGCCAAACTTGTTTGTCAATTAAGGCATGCCCTTATGAGACCTGCTATAATATTGCAAACAAAATCGCCACAGTAATCTAAAAACCTAAAGCAACGGTATTTCAATGACGTCATGATGACGTCATCAGTGACGTAACAAGCTTCTCCAAAACGATTGGATGTTAAGTAGCAAGTAGTTTTATTGCAGCAATTGAAATTCGTTAAAAACAACAAAAAACATTGCAAAAACAATGTAAAAATAATTCGATGACGTCATTTTGACGTCACCGAAAATGCCTAGCGATCTTTTATTTTTGTTTATTCATATTATGCTACTATGCAACTTAAAAGTGGGCAAATAATCGATGTATAGGCATCAAAACGGGACAAGAAAGGCTGAAAATTGGATTTTTGGGAATTCCCCGATTTGGGGGTGATGACGTCACTCAAGAAATTGCGGCACCGACTAAAATTCAAATTGGGCCCACAAACTTTTAAAATATGCAAAAAAACAACGTGTAACACGCATAGCCTAAAGATTCACTTTTTTGCACCTTAGGCCCTCGACTATCTAGTGAAAATTAAATTTTAAGTTCCGTGAAAAAGCCTGAAAAAGCTTAACAGTGCTGGAAAATGACCTAAAAAAGTCCTGAAATTTATTGTTGCAGTTTCTGTGGCAGCCCTGTGTATAAGACACATGTGACTTTTTGGGCGATATTTTAATACTAAAAATGCTACTTAAACTCTAATAAATGCGCTAATATATGAGATGAAAAAGTTGCTGCATAGGTGTGAATAAATTATCCACGTGGTGTTTCCCGGGACAAAATCTAAGCTGATATATCTCGATCAAAAAACTAGCAAAAGCAATTGATTCTAAAGCACAGAGAAAATGAGTATTAGTCAAGCACAAATGTCGTTTTGGTGATGGTCTCGTGCGCTTAATCAGATTTAGGTTAGAGAAAGCCAAACCAAAATATAACTTAACCGTTCATTTTACTTGCATGTCTCAGTTAAGGCTGTCCTTAACAGCTTACAAATTGGATTCTGTGGTGCTGAACAATCGTGACAAGTAAAACGATACCAAATTTTTATTGCAGGAATGGCGTGAGCATGATAAGTTCAAACTATATAGCACTTGTTTGCAAAATTTTACATGAAAAATTGTTGAAAATGGTTGTCGAGTCTGCAACCACTTCAAATTCAACTCACACTACAAAAGTAATCTGAAACTAAAACAATAATTTGTATTCAGCATACAATCTTATACAACTCGAAAAGTTCTTTGGCAAGAGTTAACACTAATTTTTGTACAAGTTATTTATAACGAGATGTAATGATTAAACTTGAAAAATATCCATTTAAACATTGTTTTTACTGTGTTTATGACAAGGTGTAATGATCATAAATAGCAATCTACAGGAAGATAAATCCGTAGCAGCTGAAAAACTTTGTACTATATTGTTTGGTACAGGTAGACTAAAAGTAACCATGGAACGTCACTTGGCTTGCTGCGTGTGCCAAGATTAAGCAAGTAAGGGGTTTTCTGCACTGTGCGCACAAAATTTCAAAATTTTTTACACATGTACGTCGACGGTGTTTACGCTATACAAAACAGCGCTTAGGAGCGTAACGGCTTAACAGTGCATTCTGTGGGTGTCCATAATATTGTGTTGAATTGGATGACGGAAATCACAGATTTATAACAATTCTTTGTTGTATTGGTTAAATTTGGGTCAGATTATACATCATGAAAAGTAGTATTGTCTTTTTGATAATTCAAATGTGAATTTTTTTCTACCTTCCTCACAAAAAAACATAACGTATGGCTAATCAAGTGTGGTGTGGTGGCTATTAGGTGACGAAGTTTTTATTGGATGAAGAAAAAAATATTTGCGCCAATCAGTGGTCGAGTGTCTAATACTGAAACGCTAGATCTGGATTCGATTCCTTGCTTGGCATTCAGCAATAAAAAGGGACAGTGTGAAGATTCCACAGTGTGTGATAGACAGGTTGACAAGATGTGGCAGCTTAATTCGAAGACCAAAAGGTTCCTTTGCTGTATCCTGGCGAAAGCAACTTAGTGAATACAACAGAATTACAAAAATCAAAGGCCTCTGACGGGCACTAGAGGCTGGTTTGGAAGGTCTGGTTCTTTGAATTCCTCTTAGCGGAGGGTGACTTGGTGGAAAGATCTGGTTGCAATTTTTTGCAGGGTACATTTTGTTTTCAGCCTTCAACTGTTTTTTAGTTTTACTGTCACATTCTGTTTACTGAGGTGGAGTCCTTAAGGACACATTTTGAAGTCCTTGGCCTCGAAGCCTCAAAAATTGCCCTGTGTACGGCTTGAGGACAGCACTACTTTTTGAATTGTTAAAATTTTGTAGATTGCCCGAAAAAAAATTTTTTAGACCTTGCTTTTTGGAGATCACCTGAATAAAATTTTTGAAGTTTTTTTTTTTTTTTTAGTTTTTTAAGACCTTAATTACACAAGCCAACAAAACAAAACTTTTCAAAAGGCACAACATGTTAGAGTCTTTTGGGGATGAGAGGCAACAGCCTAGTGATTTGGTAATGCTGAAAGCAAAAATGATGTCAGTTTTGCCAAATTGGCTCTAGTTTTTGAGCTATTTTATGATTGGCGACGTTATTCTCCCTAAAAATTATGTTTTTGCCACTAGAGGGCGCTGTATAGCTGACATGCTTCAGTGAGTAATTTTATAAAATGCCACTTTTTATTCTGCATCAGTTAAAAAAAAAAATTGGTGTAATAGAGTGATTGGGGCCAAAATAATTAGCATTTTATGATTTTTGGGGCGAAATTCCGCCACCAAGTGGTGAAAACATAATTTGCATTATCGCAAGAAATATGAGATCGATTTAAATGAAATTTGTGTCCATTTCTATGCTTTTGCGGGTGAGGAATTTGTTTCCGCTCTCAGTTTGATAGATTTTTGAGACCAGTGGGCGTTAATTGCACTTTTATGCCATTTGAAGCTACTTGATAAGCTCAATGATGATGCCTACAACCATATGTTGTTTTGCAGCATCATGAGATTGTCTATTGAAAAAGTGTCTTACATTGTTTATTGAAAAAGCTAAAAGTGATGCTAGTAAGGAATGAAATTTTGTAGTAGAATTTTAGAAATATAATGGAGAATAGGTTACTGTACTGCAGTCAATCTGACTAGCAGGTTAACGGGCACTTTTTCTTTACAGCATAATTTAGCTTCAGTATTTTCAATAAGAGAACAGATTTTGTTAGTGAGAAAGCAGTAGAACTGAGTTCCAAACAAAGGCAATATTGAAACCATCCAGATGTGTTTTGCTACATTTGTGGGGAATATATGCTGGCAAAGTACCCCTTCATCGTGAGAGATTTCACCAAAAGGGCTTACAAAGCCTACTTTGGCATAAACTTAGGGGACCAAGACAAGTTTTGGGCATCTCATAAGGTTTACAAGCAATGTACAGAAACGCTGTGCCGTTGAACCCAAAGTAGAGCTACTTCATGCAGTTTGGGGTTCTTATGGTATGGCAGGAACCCAAAAATCACCACAAAGATTGTTCTTTTTGTATGGTAGATACCACATTGATTTGAAGTTCCAGTTCCTGTTTTCATGTTCTTACCTGATCTCACTGCAGATGAAACAATGCTGCAAGCAATGGAAGACGGTAATAGCAGCTATAGTAACTATAGCTCTACTAGCATGGCTGCTGAAGCATCTTCACTTAGGACAAACCCTAAACCTTTTAGTCAAGGCCAACTGAATGACCTGGTGCGTGATCTTAATCTTTCCTAAGAGTCGTCTGAACTTTTAGCATCTCGTCCTGGTGAACATAGTGTACTGGGTTTGGGGACTAAAATTACATTCTATCGCAACAGAGATGATCTTCTGCTTCGTTTTTTACTGTGGAAGATGGCTTTGCATTTTGTAACATTATCCTGGGCTTTCTTGCAGAAATGGGTCTTTCAAAATACAATTCAGATGAATGGAGATTGTTCATTGACAGCTCCAAACGCAGTTTGAAATGTGTGTTACTTCATAAAGATTACAAGTTTGCATGCGTTCCGATTATACACTCAGTGGTTGTCAAAGAATACTATCTGAATGTGAAGATGGTTTTGAACAAATTGGGCTACAGCGAGCATAACTGGGTCGTATTTGTGGACTTTAAGATGATTAATTGTTTGTTAAGACAGCAAGGAGGGTACGCTAAGTATCCTTGTTTTCTCTGTTATTGGGACAGTCTAGCAAGTACTTAACATTGGGTAAACGTGGATTGGCCGGTGCGAGAAGATCTTGATGTGGGTGATAAAAATATAAATGAGCCGCTAGTCAGTCGGGATTGCATTATCTTACCTCCACTGCACATAAAGTTGGGTCTGATGAAACAATTTGTGAAGGCTCTGGATAAACATGGTGATTGTTTTAATTATATCGTCAGAAAGTTTTCTGGTTTCAGCATAGAAAAAATGAAAGCAGGAATTTTTAATGGACCACAAATTCGCAAATTGATCCAAGACCAAGCCTTCACTTCTCACATGACAGCAGTTGAAAGTGCTGCCTGGTGCTCGAATGTCTCAGTGGTATGAGAGTTTCGTGGTAACACAAAGGCAAGCAACTACCGGTATCTTGTGGATGTGATGCTAAGAAACTTTCAAGCTCTTGTTCAAGGATGAGCATCAAACTTCATTATCTATGTAGACTACTTCCAGAAAATCTTGTTGATTAAGTGAGGAACAAGAGGAAAGGTTCCACCAAGATATTAAGATGATGGAAGAAAGATACCAAGGCAGGTGGGACGCCCCATGATGTCCGACCATTGTTGGACATTTATCCGTGATTGTACTGAACAAAGCTGTAGACGAAAATCACACAAGAGAACTTTTCTTCAAATGAATTAAACTGGATTTAAGGCCTCATGTTCAGTAGTGTAGTTTTATTTGTCTACAAACATACAATCACAATCCTGTTGTTTTGTTTGTAGCAAAGGCACGTTGTGCAAGTGATGGACAAAGTTGTTTGTTGTATATTCTGTATTATGTTGTGGTATGTTTCTTATGTGTGAATGACCAAGCCTTCACTTCTCACATGATATCAGTTGAAAAGGTCACCTGGTGCTCGTATGTCTCAGTGGCACAAAAGTTTCTAAGTAATACTTTCGTACCTTTCCAATAGACAATGTCACCACTCTCGTGATGCTGCAAAACAGCATATAGTTGTAGGCATCATCATTAAGCTTGAAAATTAGCTTCAAATGACATAAAAGTGCAATTAACGCCCACTGGTCTCAAAAATCTATCAAACAAATTCCTTACTCACGAAAACATAGAAATGGACACAAATTTTGTTCAAATCGGTCACATATTTCTTGCAATAATGCAAATTATGTTTTCACCCCTTGGTGGCGGAATTTCGCCTCAAAATCATAAAAATGTTAATTACTTAGGCCCAGTCACTCTAATGCGCCAATTTTTTTTAACTGATGCAGAATAAAAAGTGACGTTTTTAAAAATTACTCACTGAAGCATGTCATCTATACAGTGCACTCTAGTGGCAAAAACATAATTTTTTGGGAAAAAACACCTAAAATCATAAAATAGATCAAAAACTAGAGCCAATTTGGCAAAGCTGACATCAGTTTTGGGTTTAGCGCTACCAAAGTACCCCTAATCCGCTTTTACCTTATATGCTGAAATTGTTCTGTTGGCCAGTGTTATTTGTTTTTTTTTGAGACAACTTAACCCTGTGTCCTTGGCCTCAAGGATTCCTGTCCTTGGCCTTGAGGATTCTTGTCCTTTGCCTCGGATTTTTTTTTGTGTCCTTGACCTCCAGTTTTGGGTCCTCGACTCCACCTCTCTCCATTTTGGCCAAATTTTGAACCTCTTTCACCTCTTTCCCATATCTAGTTTTATATTAACTTTTTCCAGTCCACCCCTAGAAACACATTAGACGGTGCATGATGCGTAGCATGCAGGTATAGGTTATCCTCTCAAATCGTCAAATGGTCTGACTGTGCGTATAATGCGTAAATAAGCGGTGCAGTGTATTAAACTACAATCTTTTTTGCATTTGATCTCATCTGCAAAAACAACACGCATTTTATCATTATTATATTGACTCCTCCCCCCAAGCGGTTTGTGTTAACTCCTTGTAATCAATCAGATTCATTTGCATGATAACTCCTGATTTCATAATTAAAATTTTTGTTGGCATGCTTAAAATAGTATTCATCTTTTTTTCACACAAACGCTTCTACTAAACACTTTTTTTTCTACTACTCTGGTAGTTTTGTATCACAGTAATGCACTAAAACTTAATAAGAAAACTTTTGGATTCAATCCCTCACCCACTAAACTTAAATTTATTCGGAGAAATGCTTACCCTTGCTTTAGCCGAAGATTGAGAGAAATCTCGCAGATGTCCAGCTAATTGCACTTTCATAAAGCAAAAAACGAAAATAGGGCGAACTATGGTAGCTAAAAAATTTCAATTACCCTATGCTGCAGTAATAGTATTACCACTGAAATTGCAGAAAATTGATTGTGTGATTGGCAGTGACGTGTAGTGAGGTTTCTGGTTGGTGAGGCACAATTTTTTTTTTTTCGAACACAAGTTTGCAAAAAATTTTTTTGGACAATATATATAATTGTAATTGTTTTCATAGCCATTTAATGAAGACAAAAATTTTGGAGGATTAAATATTCGTTTAATCTCTGCTGTTCTCTTAAAGCCAGATCAATTCTTGAAGTTTTGAAAATCTATAATAAAGGTAGCCTATTATTTGGCTTTGAATGTGCTGAACAAACATAATTGAAGTTTCGTGCTTGCTAAGCCTTCTTTAATTAGCAAAAACCCGATTTCAGTCCCAGCATTATTATTTCTTAGAATCATAAAACCAAAAATTACGATTTATATGGTGCAACCACTCTTTTCTTGAGTACAGTTTTATTCTTTGAATTGAGGGATTTTTTCGTATTGATGTCTGGAGCAAATCTTTTAATCAGATTTCTTTAAGCTATAACTTCAAGTTCAGATTAAAAACTTATTTTTAGAAAAGTTTGAGACTAAAATTTTCTTCCTTTTAAGTTCATTTCCTCGAATTAAATTGTTTTTATTTCGTTAGAAAAACAACTTGTTCAATTTTGCAACGAACAAAAGACTGCAAAAAAACCTGCTTTGACTTTTTCTCATTTCATGACGTCATATTTGAGGCACGCCACAAAATCAGATTTAAAAGCATTATGCGTTGTTCGCGATTTGTCTGAGAAAGCATACTTTTAGTTTGTTTATTAAAATTTGCTTGGCTGAAGTGAGGCACAATCGACCATGCCTCACTTCGCTTATTTAAGCAATGCTCAATGGCATACCGCAGAAATAGCAATACTACACCGAATAGTTTGGGCGTTTTAGTGCAAAAAACATAACACAAAAGCAGTGAATACACAACAAAAGTAAATATGACAAAAATTAAGAAAGTTTTTGATAATTTTTTGATTTGTTTAAAAAGATTTTATTTCAATTATATGCTTTATTTTGTCATTTGTACAATTCTACAGGTGAGGCCGTGCCTCACCTGCCTCCCCTGACCGCATGTGCCTGGTGATTGGAACATTCATAAGTTTACTGTACTCTGAGGAGGAAGTTTTGTATTCCCTCAATAAGACGATATTGCAACTTCTATAATACAACTGTATTAAATATTTTCAAAAACTCAGTAAACTAAATTCGTTGCAAGCAAAAGTACAAAATTCTAAGCGCACAGTAGTTAATATTTCAGAAAGTAACATATCGTGCATCTCTTGCAATTGTAATGCTTTGGAGGGAGTGAGGTACCCTTCATCTGCTTGTCGCTTCTCATAGATATCATCGCTGGTTAGACAAACAGATACTACCATTGATGTATAAATAAGTGTAAATCAAAAGCTACCTCATAGGTTTAATCAAAACATGTAGGAAAGTTTATCACAAGAGTTTTGCTTAAAGCAAAAGCTGTCTCATAGGTTTAATCAAAACTTGTAGGCAAGTTTGTCATAAAGAGTTTTGCTAACATTGAAGGCAGCAAAAATAGGTTTCAACATACCAATGTATTAAGTTATAACAAAAATCAACAATTCATATCCCCCTTGAACTAACACCAACAAATGTCGATGTGTGTGACTAGTAGGCCATAGCAACATGCGAAACAAAACAGCTTTACAGAAATAAACTCAATACACAGTGACACACAACAGACGTATAAGCTTCAAATTAAGCAATCAAACAGTGGCAACATCCTCAAACGATAAATTAACATAAGAAGTTTATGCTCTCATATATTTCTTTAAAAAAAAGAAACTTTAATTTCATATTTCATGCGAGATAGTGGCCAATAGTTGAGTGATGCATATGAACACATGGTTGTAGTGCTAGTAAATATACTAGCAAAGCTAAAGCTAATTAAGCTAATTACATTTTAAACCCAGTTATTATTAGCAATGACAAGCAAGCTATATTCAGTGGTGGGCAATAACTAGTTTCAATTGTAACTAGTTACTTTTTTAGTAACTGTAACTTCGTTACTTTTTTCAGATGTAACGATATTTGTAACTAGTTACCAGTTCAAAGCCCTAGAAAAAGTTACAGTTACTTTTTGTACTACATGCTTTGAAGCAAATTACAGATTTTTTATGAATTCCATTCAAAATAATGGTATTACACTGGCAACACAGGACGCACAGTCGCATGTCTGATCTGCCATAATCTTTTATCCATATTTTTTTTCAACGTGTTCACTGGACTATACATGAGATTGCTGGTTAAAGTGAAGACAGTAATAGTTTTCCAACTTTGCTTTCTGGTGATTGAAACCGTTTGGGGATTCAGAGCTGAGTGTGCCAACTGCACAGCTGTATGTGTACTAGCAATCAGTGTTAGTTTGCAATTTCAATATAATACTACCCTACCATTTAATGCAGCAGTGGAGAGACTATTTAGTTTGGGTAAAGATATCTTAAAACCGAAACGCTGTGGGCTCAATGACGAACACTTTGAAATATTAGCCTTTTTGAAAGGCAATTAACTGATTTCTGTTTTCAAAATTTTTGTAACTATTAGTTCAGATTTTTAGATCTAGCTAGTCCTTTTTCCTTTGCATTCTTACACAAATGCGACTTTGGAAGTTGATGTATGAAATTTAACGCTTTGACAAAACTAAATTTTTTGACAAAGAAACATCCTTGGTTTGGTCTTAATATACTTTTGAGACAAACAGACGTAATCTGGCAAGTGCCGACGGGCCTGTTTTTAGTCCAAATTTTTAATCACTAAAAGTAACTGTAACTAGTTACTTTTTCAACTATGTAACTGTAACTTAGTTACTTTTTTTGCCAAGTAACTGTAACTTGTAACTAGTTACTTTTAGAAAGTAACTTGCCCACCACTGGCTATATTTAGCGCTTGCCTAATCAACTAGAGTTGATTCAACCTTTTAAATACATAGGAGCAAAACAATTTTTGAGTAAGCAAAGCAATTATGAATTGAAAACAAAATTTAATCGCTGAAAAGTTCAACTGTTATGCTAATAGTTATAACTCATAGTGTTGCAAAGCGATCCCAGACAAATTTGCTCTAAAAATTAATAAATGTGCCTTAAACCTTGAAAACGACGTGAAGCTAAGAAAAAAATAACCAAATGATTAAAAATGATGTCAATGTCCAATCAGTGCCAGAAAGCAGGTATTTTATATGTCACCAACATTTCGATTATGAAACTTGGAAATGAGTAATGCCTGGCTCCTGGAAATATCCAGCAGCAACTCTATGAAGCAATTATAATCACCAATGTTTTGGTTGATATCAGGGTGGAAAAAGAAGAAAATGTCACAAGTTTAGCCAACAGCACTTAACCCAAACCATGAGCAATTTTCATTGGGGTGTGTTGACCATGAGGCATGCTGAAGAATTACAGAACAAACATTAGTGGAACTTAATGGCTTTACTTCTGCTTTTCACTAAAGGAGAGTATGTCATATGTGTAGTCAATAGCACTTAAGCCAAGCCATAATCAATTTTCAGCAGGGTGTGATGATCATGAAGCATGTTGAAGAAATGTACAACAAACAATAATGGAACATGATGGCTTTACTTCTGCTTTTCACTCTTGCAGTTTCAATAATCTTCCATTTATCTTTTACACATTGGATGACCTACAGTAAAACAAATAATGGTTACTCCTACCAAAAAAAGGGCCCAAAACCGTCATTAGCAGCAGACATATCACAAAACGTACCAATTATGCATAAAACACTTGCATTCAGAGAAAAGTCCAAAATTTTTAGAGGCAACCAGTTGACACAAGATGAATAATATGGCCAATTCTAATCTTAGTCCGAACCAGACCTGAAAAATGTTTGACACAAAACTCTTAACCATATCGTTGCTGTGTCAAATTTTTTTGCATCAAATCAGTCACATTAAAATTTTAGGAAAGTATCGATGCTACATTACAGAATAAAGCTATCAAATCAGCGTAAATTAAAGCAAAAAAAAACTGCAACTTTTTTTAACACTAGACAAAGAATAATTATCAAAATTAATTCTAGCAGAGATATTACTACAGTGTTTTTTGGGCCATAAGGTGCGGCAAACTGGAACATATTCGAACTGTTATTAGGCGCACTTCGTAGTATTGGGAAATGGCTTCTAATTATTATTTTCTAACAAATAGTACACCAAACAAATGACTTCTATAGCTTTTGTTTTTAGGCACAAAGTGCACCAAAATGTAAGGTGCACTACATTACATTTAATTAATTAAACTCTAAAAAACTTTTAAAAAATCTAAATGGTTCAACTCTGAATGAAATCATTAAGGGAATCAAATCTTTCATTATACATGCTGTAATACGTCGAAGCGCATGAAGAGTTGGCAGGGCCCATCACAGCATCATTGCACCCGACCAACATAGCTGCCTTTAAGAAATGTCGCAATGATGAAAAGTGCTGCCAACGCTGTGTTTGATTTGACCAGGTTGATTTAAATCTCAGACCTCCACTCTGAGGACGAATGCATTACCGCTAGATCAACTGGCCATAAGAAAGCATAACCAGAAGTACAGATTAAATGCATCAGAATATAAGGCACAAGTTGGATTTTTAAAAACTTTTATTGGTGCAGCTAATAATTTGAAAAATATGACACTTAAAAATCTTAGTTGTTTGCAAGAAAAACAAGCAATGCTACTCGTATGTTACACGAAACTTGAAATTGTGTAGTTAAGTTGTAGTGATGTGAATGCTGTCTTGGTCTTGTCGTCACGTTAGAAAAAACTTTGAAAGTGACAAATAATCTTTGGCCCACTGCTAATTTTAAATGATTATTTTAACTAAAAGCAAATGATTTAGATAAAACTTTCAAAGTGTTTTTTTTTTTTTGTTTTCATAATGAAAATGCCCAAATTTTTTTTTTTAATAAAAGCTCAAAGAGCTGGCAAAGATTGTCAATCTAGGAATACACATAACTAACCTTAAAAACCTGACAATGCCAGTGTTAGATTGGTCATCATCCTTGAAATGTTTGAGCATTAAAGATCAACATTGCTTTGTAAGTTTATCAATAAGTCTCTTTGTGTCTGGACCAAAAGTACCATATCATTGATAAATTTGTTAAATTTCAATTCTCAAAGTACTCACTGGTACTATTTGTTCATTACATAAATAACCTGCTACTAGAGTCTTAATTTACAATTCTGAAAAGTGATTGCAGAATATAAAAACTTTTGATTTCACTATCTTATTGACACTGACAGTTGGCCAAACCTATTGGCTTGACAGTGGCTGTAATTCACCTTAACTATTTGCAAAAGTCTAATTAAAATCTGATAGTTGCTGAATAATAAGTGTGAACATCTCTGAATAGAATAATTTATATGTTTATATAGCTGTTACTGCACAGCCCATCATATTTGCAGGCTGGTACCAGGGTACATCTAGATTATTGCATTTTAAAATTCTGCTTTTATTATTGTAGGCTAACTGATGTGGTAAGCTCCAATAGTTTCAAGTTTCATTGAAATATAATATTAGAGCCTAGATTTTATCGGCAGACTAATTTTTTAACTTTGCGTATTTTCTGACAGTAGCCAAGGTTACTAAGTTGCTTGCTTACCGGTATCTGTTATACAGCATCACTGCACCAGTAGGTTACACCTTTTGAAGTAAACTAGCCTACAGCAGCTATCAGATTAGGATTACCAGTTTACTTTAACAATGTGGTATAATACACGCTAGATACTGGCTATCTTCCCACTAAACCGATTTTTTTCAGCCAATCAGCGTTTCGTTGGAGCAAGGGCAATCAATTTTTGGCAATATGGTAAACATAGCTTTAAAAAACTCAACAAGTTAGTGGAAATATGACATTTGGTATACTTAAATACTCGATTGGTATGAAGATTAGGGCACATAAACGTTATTCTAAAGTTTTGGGCACAATTGTTTTAAGAAAATTTGGGCACTCGCTGATTAGCCTTAAAGTTAAAGGGAACACTGGGTACAGATACCACCAGATGTAGATCTACCGTACCATACTGGTAGGCCTACCTGTACTGGTTTTGGCCTAGGCAAGTCCCCGTGGTCTGGACTGTGATGTGCATTGCCACACCCACACAACGGTTTTAATTTTCGAATTTTTTTTACTTGGACTAGGCTACCAAATGTTACATAATAAAAAATTCATAATTTATCATAATTCACTTTAGCCTATCGACCTAGGGTTCTTTTTTGCGAGTTTTTTCTTATAGAGTCGCAAATTGACCGTTTTCGTTTTAAATTAGGCTCTTTCAAACCAAGACGCATATTTTCACTTTTGAAAATCAACTTAATTTCGACAAAAGTTATGAATCTAATTTTAGCCTACCTCGAGACCTGGCAAACCAGTTTTTAAATTTTACGCAAATCGTGAGCTTATGAGCGCACCAGTTGAAAAAATTTGCTCTTTTTCCGAACTTTTTTCGCTGGTAAGGTGGTACGCCTGGGCTTAAGAAATTTTTCTTTAAAACAAACTAAGGTTACACTCTTAAGCTGATGGTTTTACGCACAATGTAGACTGGCCCTAACTCGTGCCCGTGTGCCGCAGATTTGAACTTTGAAAACATGTAGTAGAAAACATTTTTGTACTGAAAAAAATATACTAAGGAAAAAATCAATTTCTGTGTATAAAATTTTTGTTTCAAAAGCTTTTTTATCGATTATCTTAACCGAAATTGATATTAAATATAAAAATATTTAAAAAGAAACAAAAGAAAAACTTTATTATTAAAAAAAATTTTTTTGAGCTCAGGCGCATAAAAGTCCTGATGCATAACATAATGTCTAGGTGCATGGTCGTCCGGTGCGTAAACGTCCAAGCCTAGTAGTGACGTTTGGAGGCAATACACCTAAGCAATAAAACCATCTGCTATATTCGCAATACGATTACAAAAAGCTGGTATCCATTAAGGTGAATATACACAGTATCCGTTTTACGTTTTTGCTTCTTGACAAAGTATGCGCTTTTTCATCCGTATTTTTATGTGTCCATATCCGCACTAACCAGACAGTCACATACTGGACAAAAGTTTTCCGAAAAAATTTTTTTGTACAGGGGTACAGCTCTATTTTGAAATATCGCTCTTATTGTTCATTTACAAAATTTTTGAACAAAATTTTTATCTGTATATAACAGTCTACTTAGTGCGTATATGGACTTATAAAAATGCGGATGTAAAAGTGCATCCTTTTCAAGGAGAAGCAAAAACGTAAAAAAACGGACGAAAACGTACGAAAAACGGATACTGTGTAAGTTCACCTTTATCTGTGTTTATTTTCTGTTCTAGCGTAGAGAATGCAGAAATTAATGACAGTTTATTACTGAATTTTACGTAATTTTTTTATTAAAATCTTGTTTATTGATTAAAATCTTGACCGCAACGCTCAAAGCACTTCATTGCAATCCAATGTTCCACTAAAGTCGATTTTTTTTAGCAAATCAGCGTTTTGTTGTATCAAGGGTAAATATTGTTTGGCAATTTCATAAATATAGCTTTAGAAAAATGGAAAATTTGTGGAAATATGACTTAGTATACTCAAATAATGGATTGATGCACAATGAGGGCACATAAACATATTTTTTACAGCTTGGGCACAATTTTTTTGAAAAAAATAGGCACTCGCCGATTATCCAAAAACTTAAAGGGAACACTGTGTGGCGCACCCAGAGTGGGGGGTCGAAAACCCCCTTTTTGAAATCGATAAAAAACAGCATATTTTTGTTAGTGTAACACAGTTTGTAACATTTGCTATATTTACTTTTCACCTAATAATCACTTAAGTTGTTGTTAATCACTTTACATGTTTTAGCGCTGTCGTGCGATATTTACTAAGCAACTAAGGTTTTTGCTTTTGTTTCACCTACATTCTACAATATTTGCTGACAAAAACATTTGTAACTATGTGTATTTGATCTTATGTATCCATGAGTATTCAGTACGGTATTTTACCCGACCATAAACTTCTGAGCTAGACAGTGCTTGAAACTAAAAAGAGACAGACGGCAATTTAGTGAAAAATTGCCCATGTGTAAAACAAACTACAAAGCCATGTACTTTTTTGCAAAAAAAAAGCAAACAAATCCGCTGTTTGAAGATGAAAGCCCCAACAAAATTACATTCAAACTTAAAAGATTTTTTTTCTATAAATGTATTAAGAATTTCAAATTTTTCGATGCAGTCGAAGCAATCACAAACCGTTTGAGACCTACCCTCCCGGCACAACATCATAAGCGTATGCCAAATATTTAATTCGCTCCTTTAGGTGTATCAAAATTTTGGTTTCAATAATCAAAGCATACGCTCGACGTACTTAATTTTACACCTAGTAAACGGTGTTCAACGGGAAAGCTTAAAAGTTGATGCTTTGTAGTAAGTTAAAACACATTTTGACTGATGGTAAAGTAAACTTAATAAACTTGTTTAGCAACTGCAATGGGCTACTGAACTACAGTAGGTGTAGGTTTTCGCATTTTTACATTACTCGCATCTATATTTTTTTTTTACAGCAGACTAAACAGTTTTTATTGAGTATTTATGAAAAAGATAGAATTTGCATTAATCAGTGACGCGTACTGACGCAACCAGGGGAGACGTGGGCTGAAGCTCCTTTCTTAAACACATTGAACAAACCCACAGTAATCCTGTAAAGCGCCTGAAGAACAGCAATCAAGCCCGAACTTCGAAGTTTGCAATCATCTTCAATCCAACTTTACCTTCCGAGTTGGTTTTAATTACCCACATACTCACCTGTCCAGACTGATAAACACAGAGTTGTGATCCGAGGATCGCTTATCATCCAACTTCTCAAATCTAATCGTAACCGCGACTCATCCACTTTTCATTTTTAATACTTAATTGCAATACTGAGTTATAGTAGGCCTATTTTGATTTTTTATTTCAGTCACTAAACTACAAAGTAATTTCTAATTTGTGAAGTTCTACCTTTGATAATGGCATCAGCAGAGGCCCGAAACGTTCGAAATGAACTAATCTCAATCACATTGGCTGTATAATTACACTTGAAATGGTGAAAATGTCCGAAATAAATTCAAAAAAGACGAAAAATTACGCCCAAGTTTGGACAAAAATTTTACAGTAAAAAAATATTCCAGTGAGGTTTCATTGTTAGGGTGGTTGATTAAATTTGACACCATTCCAGAGTTGTCAAAGAATTTAAACGTTAGCCTTTTGAAACTGCAAAACTTAAGTTTGTTGTAAAAATATTGACACCATTCCAGAGTTGTCAAAGAATTTAAACGTTAGCCTTTTGAAACTGCAAAACTTAAGTTTGTTGTAAAAATATTGAATTGCCCCAATTTTATTTTGTTGCAGTTCGCATGTTGAAAACTTTTCAGTAAATGCCCACAGAGATTGTCAGCATTGTCAAATTTAAGTTGTGCTAACTGCAAGCCCGGCGCCAGAGTAGTGTGACTGGGTTGAGGGGCAGAAAAAATATTTGGGGCACAAATAAACTTTCTCAATTTTGGAAGTGAAGAAAAAAAAGGTCTTCACCCTAAATTACGCCCCGTAGATATGGGCCGTTTGCCTCCTTTTGGGGCACAATTCTCACTCGAGGGGGTACGTTCTTAATTTGGCGGGGCGCGACGGAACCATTTGGTGCGGATCTCGGTTCTTGCCCACCAATTCAAGGGTGAAAACCAAAATAAAAAAGGTCTTCGGTGTGAAATCTTAAAGCTTCGTCTTGGCGTTCACTCCTGTTTTTCATCTTGGAACGAGACTCTACTCACACTTGGGGAGCACAAGCAGTATTTTAGGGGGCAAAGGCCTCAAAATGCACTCCAGTGGCACCGGGCTTTTTACTTTTGGGGCACAAGCAGTCATTGGGGGGCACGACCCCAAAATGCATCCCATGGCGCTGGGTCTGGTTCACTGACGATTCATTTGAAGCAAAATATCTGGAAGAGTTTAGTCAAGAAGCATAGGTGTAGCCAGAGTGCCCCCCCAAATTGAAATGCCATCAACGGTAAAAATCCGACAAAAAAGAACAATATTGTTTCTTCAGTTTCCTTTAGCATTTTTCGCGTGCAACAGAAATTAATAATATTGACGACCAGGAGGCCCGGGCCCCCTCAATTCAATTTTTGCCTACCAGTTTAAATGTATAACTCTGGTTAAATTAAGGGTTTTGTCCTAAAAGTTGTTACCTCGGGCCCGCATCTAACCTTTTTTTAACGTAATGCAGTAACCTGGGCTGGATTTACCATATAACACAGTGCCAGAGGCCCCGCGCTCAGATGGTAGATTTTTTTGGTCTTCACCTGTATTTGGCAGGAAGATGTTGCAAAAATCCACTAAGTGCCCGGGGGCCCGAGCAGTAACATGATTAGTTAGCGTAATATCTATGGTACCATTTTTCAATAACGATTCATTTCCAACTCGCCAGTTTTTATGCGAAAAAATACTTATTAAAAAATCAGCTAGGGGAAATACTCATTGAACAAATTATTGAATTTGAATTGAGGGAACCTGGGCCCCCTGGCCGTACATGTCTGATGTACTTTTACAACGGGATGTTTTCACGACAAAATAAAAATCTTTAAGTAAAATTTTCGATTGGATTATTATTTACTGAATATTCCAGGAAGCAATGAACCTTACTTCCTCCCTCTACCTGGCAAAATCACTTTGTATTTAAACGTGTTTTGGACTCAAATCGTAACTAAAAGGAGGATTAAACAATTTAGTTTTTTCAAATGGCTCTGAACATATGCGAAATGTTATCTAATGGTATTAAAATAACTTTTTTCAAACCAAAACAAACAAAAAAAACGAGAAATCGCCTAGCGTATGGAGTAGGGTTGTTCAAAAAAACAATTTTTTCGAAAAGTGAAGCTGCAAACGGCTTTTCCCGTTGTATTACTCCCAAAAATGATTTAGACCAATTTTCACAAAAAAATTTTGCTTTCTATTGGGTACGCAACTCGGTTTTAGTTTGTGACGTCCTTAAAAAAGTGAAAAAATTATTTTTTGGAAAGCACTGGCAAGTGCCATATCCACAGACGCAGAATGATTCCCTGAGTCGTAATTTTTTTGATTGTTTGGTTTATTAGCATTAGAAAATTGTTGATAGTCATTCTTCTGAAATAGTGCTCGATAATATAGAAAGTAAAATCAGAACAAAATATAACTATAAAATCACAGTAAAAGGGTAAAAGTACAACAGTCTGTTTCGTCCTAAGGACTCGTCAGGTGCTATAGAATCTATTTGAATAAGATTGCAGTAGCACCTGACTAGTCTTTAGTACGAAACAGACTGTTGTGCTTTTAACCTTTTACTGTGATTTTATTAACATTAGGTAAAAAGTAATTTCAAAATTTTAAATCGATGACGTCATCATTTTACGTTAAAATTGTATCTTTGCGCGTTTACTAAGTATTAAATAGAAATCTGTACCTGGTTGCCTCTTGTCTGTACGAAATCGTTTTAATACAAATAATATTAGTTATGTACAATGTCTTTTTAGGCAAATATACTAATTATAGAGTGGTTATAAATATTAGTCGATAATCCCTTGTGTTTCACTGCACAATTTTATTGGATTGAGTAAATAGAAATGACTAAAGGCTACCAGCGCGGAAGCCTAAGGAAGAGTCACCAGAACGGCGACTTCTTAAAAGTTAGCGATCAAAAGCCGTGGCCTGGTTTGGCAAATTCAGTTGTTTGGCAATCCTAAATTTAGTTGTTAGGCAATCCTAAATCTGACCTTAGAACCAGCTGCTTACCGATCACTGGTGATGTCATGCGTTACTTTTGTCACATTTTCAAAAATCAAAATGCCACAGCAAATGATTCCGTAAAGTGAACGATTGAAGCAGTAACTGAAATTTGGTTGAAATTGGCAATTTCTATGGAAAGTACAGCAAATTTGGTTAAAATCGGGAATTTCGATGAAAAGTAGTTACAATATTCCCGATTTCAACCAAAGTTCAGTTACTGCTTCAATCGTTCACTTTACTGCATGATTTGTTGTGGCGTTTTGATTTTTAAAAATGTGGCAAAAGTAACGCATGACATCAGGCCCATAGCCGAAAATCTGCAATGTGGGAGGCTGTTACGGGTATATGGGGGCGGAGCCCCCAAGCGCTTAAAAGTTGTTGTTGTTTTTTTTTTGGCAAAGTAACTTAATTTCAAGCCTATTTTGATAAAATTAATGCTGTTAAAACGTGGCACAGAAATTAGCGGTGCAAAAACATGATTATACTAGTTGCATAAATCGTATACCCGTAGTTCAATAAAACTCTCAAGCAGTACCTAACCTATTCCGTCTATATTTTATTGAGAAAGTTATAATTAAGAGAGGCTAATGGAAGGAAGTTGGACAGAAGTGATTTGTAATTAACTAATGCTGACTAAGCCCTCCCCCCATTCCTGAGCTTATATTTTGTTTTATGAAAACTATGTTAAGCATTTTTCAATAAGCGATCAAATTTCAATATCAATCTTTTTGTGTTATTTTGACAAAGTAGCCTCTCTCCCCTAAATAAACGTTTCAAAATATGCTTTCAATCATTTTTTAGTCTCTTTCAGTGCAAAAGACAATCACAAAAGTGCTAAAAACGTGATATTTTTCTTATTCTGCATTTTGGTCGGCAGGCCAATGGGGGCTGGCAACCTTTCTCCTAGCTACGCTGGTGCATGACAGCACCAATGGTCGGCAAGCAGCTGGTATTAAGGTCAGAGTTGATACTGCCAACCACCCAAATTTTAGTTGTGCTTTTTGTGGTAGTCATTTCTATTTATTCAATCCAATAAAATTGTGCAGTAACATAGTTTATGTTGTCACTACAATTCAGAGGCTAATATCAAATCGATAAACGTACTCTATGATTAGTACATTGCCTTAAGACGTTGTGCATGACTGATATTATTTGTACTGAAACGATTTTGTATAGACAAGAGGCAACCAGGTAAACATTTTCCATTTAATAGTTAGTAAAGCGCGCAGAGATGCAATTTTAACTTGAATGATGTCGATTTAAAATAAATTTCACCTAATATTAAGCCAAAACAAATTATGACTCAAGGGGTCATTCTGCGTTTGTTATGTCACTTGCTAGTGTTTTCCGAAAAATAATTTCACTTTTTAATGACGTCATAAACTAAAATCGAGTTGCGCACCCCCTATACAGCAAAATTTTTTTGTGAAAATTGGTCAATATCAGTTTTGGGGGTAACGCAACAGAAAAAGCCGTTTGCAGCATCACGTTTCAAAAAAAATGGTTTTAACAACCCTAGTATGGGGGCGCCTCCAGACCCCATAGCTTCCGGCTGCTGGGTGTTACGCCCGTCTGTGATACGTTTCGGTTACACTACCACTACTACTCTTCTTGAACCAACTCGTTTCCCAATTTAGACATTTTTAGCGTTTGGTTCAAGCCCTATCTCTTTAGCACAGGGGTTCTTAACTTTTTTTATCTCGTTTACCCCTTGCCAAATGAAAACAGTTTAATTTACCCTCATTTTCCTAGCGGGTCCACAGATTTCTGCAAGCCTTGCGGTGATCTCAAAAAAACAAAAGGTCTTCAGGCTGGAGACCCACTATTTTCTCTGTTTGGGCAACAAAAATATGGTGCAACGGCAATCCAGTGCAACACTATCACTTTTTTTAAGATGAAAATTTAAGTTTGCTTTAGTTTATAATTCAGCAAATTTACCCCCGGTTAAAAACCCTTGCTTTAGCAAAATCCTGGTTAAATGCCAAACCAGGCCACGGCTTTTGATCTTCATTCCACGATATCTGTGTCCCGCAAAAATTTCCTCTTTTAAAAATTTCTGATAACGTCAGTGCATGTGGTTTGGGCCCCCCTCAATCAAAAATCTCGGCTACGCCTATGTCAAGTAGGGTAGAGTCAGTGCAATATCTGACAATATTCAGGGCGGCAAAAGAACTAAAACCTGGAAAACTTTTATCCAAATATGTTAGCTTTTGAACATGCTTTGGACTTCACAAATAAGTGAAACGGGGTTTAAGAAATTTCATTCTTCCAAATGACGCTAAAATGTTCATTATCGACGCAATCACACTCAATCGAAAGCTTATCATAATGTGAATTTAAGACTTCTAAATTTCCAGTTATTTTTGATATAAATGATTATTTTTGTTTAGGTACTTATGATGTCCAACAAGAAATACGCGGCTGAAATTGCTCACGGAGTGTCCAGTAAAAAGCGCAAAGTATTGGTGCAACGAGCCAAGGAGTTGTATATTTACGTCACTAATGCTCATGCGAGACTTCGTAGTCAAGAAAATGAATAAAATATTCATAATAATATGTTTGTGGTGCTTTTGAGTCATTCAACCATGTTTTTGGTACGATAAAAATTTGTTTTTTTTTAGGCTGAAGTTGTCAAAAAATGATGAATAAACAATAAAGTTTTTTTAATACCTCAAGTAATTTTCAAGTTATTGCAGTTTGAATTTTCGGCCAACTTAAGCCGCATTTACACGGGCGACTTTTTTGCGTGCGATTTTTTGACAAAAGTGGATCTGGCAAAGTTACATTTACGCCAGTGCGGTTTCGATCATGATAATTGGGACCTTACTGATGGAAATAATTGTCTTAAGTTGGGTTTCATACCAAAATTGTTATAATTGAAAACTTCAGAAAAGAATCGGTGCTGCGATACACAATCGCAGTGAGATCAGCTCCGATTTTGCTTTTAAAAAGGTTTAGAATATCACTATCGGAATGGAAACAACTTGAGACAGTTATTTTCCGCAGTAAGGTAACTTTTATCAAAAAAGTCGCCCGCGTAAATGCGGCTAAGGGAGATTTAGCTCCCAAATTTTGAAAATAGTGTTGCGATTCTATTTTTAGAGCACTCTGATGCCTGAAAATTTGCTCCGTTGGGGTTTTAGGGGCCAAGGAATGCATCTTAGATGTCAAAATTGCAAAAATATGACTGCTTCATGGCAAAAGCTTTATTTTAAGGTTTGATGAGAGCCCGACTTCGGGGCAAATTTCAAGAGTGTGGGCGCGTCGCTGCAACAAAATTTATATTTCATTTGTATCTCTATTGCACACAGTTTTTTATGTACTTTTATTGGCATTTGAACTGGAAAAGGTTTTCGTTTAAATAGTTAATTGTAATACTACAATATTAATGATTGTATCACTTTAAAAACTGGCAGAAATCTGAAAAAAGCATGGTTGTTTGACTCACCTATTATACATTGGGTGTTTCAAAATTGTACCACTTTCAAATTTTATAACGACTCAGCGAATTTTTGATGGAGTTTTGGCCGCTGATTACGGATTTTGTATTTTTTTAATTATGACGTCATTTTGAGGGTTCGCGCCTCCATTGCTTCATTTTTGACTTTAGTGATAATTAATACTTATCGTAGAACCTTAAAATTTTCTTCAAGCGACGCAGAATCCACGTTTTCCTTTCAGTGTTCTGTAGAGTAAAAAAAGCCTATCTACAATAGAAAATAAGTTAAATGCAAAAACGGTTTTGCGCACAGTTCCTAATTAGCAGTACACGAATTTAATCGTTTGCGTGCTATCTGGCCTAAAGGCTACCAGTGCGAAAGCCTAGGGAATATAGTCAGCAGAACGGCGACTATGCAATGCACAAAAGTTATCCATCCACAGGTTTCGAACCTCCAGCCTTTTGATTGACGGTCCACTGCTCTACCGCTTGAACTAGAGAGAGTGTCTCCTCGCATGCTTAATTTTGGCTATTTATCCAATACTATGATGTTGATAATAGTTTAACTATGATGTTTTAACGTTTGCTGGCTGGGCCTCAGAGAAAGTTTTCCCGGGGGGTACGAAGATCGATACCGGGCCCCCATGCCATTAAATCATTTTTTGTCCGATGGTTGTAGAATGTAGATCTTCATTCAAAAGTGGGGGATAACGATATTCGCATACAGTTAATTTGTTAGGACCTATGAAAAACACAATTAGACATAAAATTGGTTTAAATCTAGCTAGGGGTCTGGGGGAGCGCTGTGGGGTCCGGGGCAAAGCGCCGGAAGCTTTCGCGCTATTTATGTTTCGAGGGTAAATTACAGCTTTTGATCAATATCCCAGCACCAAACTTGCCTAAATTGACTAGCAAAAATCGTGATATTCCCGTAAACCGGGGCTACTTTGAATGCTGTTTTACTTTAAAATAAAGTGCATCAGTGGTTTAATCTTAATCAATCCTCAGTAAATTGCTATATGTTAGGGGGACCAACCAGGTCTCTAAATAGCCCAGACAACATTAAGTTTTAGTCTCGATCTTGACCGCCTTTTTTTATAAATCGTCGATGTTCAATGTAACTCCGACTTCGGGGTTACTTTGAACAGTGGTTAATTTTTAAAGTTTGTTCAAACTTGGCTTTATATGAGGTTACTTTGAACACATTTAAAGTTTCTAAAACATTTTTTTCCATAACGGTACAATAGTATTTTGACAACAAGTACCATGTTTCACTGAATAAAACATATTTACACGAATTGGCACAACAGCGATGCTACAAAATAACAAGAAACATGGCTCAAAACAGTTTATTTCAGCAGCGGTTGTACAACTAGTCTACATTCTCCACATGTCCTCTAGGTCAGGAAATCGAAGAATGTTTCTGTTATTTAGAGGAATAGCTTGAGGCCGAGCTTTTACGATATTATCCCACTTATAGAGAATTTCATCCTTGGTTTGGGGCCACCTCCACCCGTTTCTCTTACACTTAGTCAATGTTGATACCACTGCACCTTCGCTTTCAACACTTGTCACTTAACCAGGGAACTGTTGCCCTTCATCTTCAACAATTATGTACTCTCCAGCAGCAACATACTTCTTGTTAGATCCTTCTGCATTATTTTCTTTAAAATATAACCATCTGAAACCGCATCATCTTCTGATGAAGCACCATTTTCTATGCTTTCATCCTCATATGACTGATCATTTTCCGATTCATCTTCACTATCCATACCGGAAACTGCAGTTGCGCTTTTAGATGTGCCGGCAAAAATATTCTTTTTATCAGCAGTGTCAGGGGTGTCGATCCAGGGGGGAAATGGGGGGATGTATCCTGTTCAAAGTTGCCCCATCAAGCATATAGCCTGTTTTCAAAAAATACTACAAAAAGTTTCGATGTGTATATTAATATTACTTGCTTATGACTTACTTTGCAGATAGATATGAAGTTCTTGTCCAAAAGCTTTAAAACTACTCAGGTACCAAGTAAAGTAGTCTCACCTTTCTAAAACTGATTTTTTCCCGTAAAACCACCGTTGGAAGCTGAATAGTCTCAAAGCAGCAATAATCTTTTTTTTCAAACAGAAAAGGTTTTCAGAAATAGTTTACAACATAATATTTACAAATTGACTGCTGCACAGACAAAAAAGCGAACAAAGATACGATTTTAGCTTAACCTAAATAAACAAACAAAATAATAAAAAGTGTTCAAAGTTGCCCTGGCGTTCAAAGTAATCTGGTTTACGTGATGACATTGACACAGTATTATACAATATAATGACCAGAGGTGGAGTCCTCGAGGACACATTTTGAAGTCCTTGGCCTCGAAGCCTCAAGTCCTCAAAAATTGCCCTGTCCTCGCCTCGAGGACAGCACTATTTTTTGAACAGTTGAAATTTCGTTGGAAAACGACAGAAACCTCGCGGAAAATTTGCAAACACCTTTTTTGTTTTCCTCACAAAGAGTATAGGCTTATGCAAGGGGAGGAGGGGCAGACCCCCCCAATTGAAATTTCACCAATGACAAAAATGTGACAAAAAAGTCTATTGTTTTTTCAGTTTCAGTTTCTTTTTGGCGTTTTTCGCTGACAGCAGTATAACTAATTAACAATATTAAAGACCAGGAGCGCCTGGTCCCCCTCAATTCAATTTTTGCCAGCCAATTTAAACGTATAACCCGAGGAAAATAGAGAGTTTTTGTCCTAAACTTTGCTAATTCAGGCCCACGTTTAGCCTTTTTGTGAACGCAATGCATTAATCAGGGCCGTATTTACCATAATACGACGCAGTACCAGTTAGGGGCCCCCCGAGCTAAAATCGTAATATTTTTTTGGTCTTCACCTATATTTGGCAGAAAGATGTTGCGAAAATCTCCAAAGTGCCAGTGGCCGAGCGCGATGTAAATCCGGCCAGACAATAACATGGTTAGTAGACGTAACCATCTCTTGTACCATTTTTCAAAAACAATTCAGTATTTCACCTCCAACCTCGCCGGTTTTACGCACAAAGTACTTTAAAACAAAATTAGCCATGGAAAATGCTGATTGAACGAATCATTGAACTTCAATTGAGGGGGCCTGGGCCTCCTGGCGAACATGTACTCCTATAACTGGTTATTTTCATGACAAAACAAAAATCTATAAGGAAAATCTTCAAGTGGATTATTATTTACTACTAAAATGTAGCCAGAGACAATGCACCTTACTTCCCCCTACCTGGACCAAATGAATTACAATTAAAATTTAACTCCGAAATGCAAGATATTAAACGTGGTTTGGACTTAAAGGCGGTAAATCATCCAGCCATTTCCAGTGGGTTACAATAGCTAAAATTGAACTATAATTTTTGATATTTTTTGTTTTGATTTTAGGACTGCGGTTGCAAAGATATTCAACAAATACAAAAAGATGTCCCCCGAAAAAAGTTTTTGGAAACTCTGAGTTTTGATCTTCCCGCCAAAACCACAGTAGGCCTAATGGTTTAGAGAACTGTGGTAGGCCTAATAGTTTAGAGATAGTTTATTTCCAAATAGTTTATTTCTAAATAGTTTAGAGATACTTAGGCCTAACTAACTCTAAACTATTAGGCCTAGTAGTTTAGAGATAGTTAGGCCTAATAGTTTAATAAGATTACAGTAGGCCTAATAGTTCAGAGAACTGTGGTTTTGGCGGGAAAAACAAAACTCAGAGTTTCCAAAAACTTTTTTCGGGGGACATCTTTTTGTACTTGTTGAATATCTTTGCAACCGCAGCCCCAAAATTAAAACAAAAAATATCAAAAATTATAGTTTAATTTTAGCTATTGTAAACCACCGGAATTGGCTGGATGATTCACCGCCTTTAAATTGCAAGTAAAAGAAGGATTAAACAATTTGATTTTTTCGATTGGCTTTCAAATGTCGAAAATCTAGTGCTTTCAAATAGCTCTGAACACTTGCAAAATGTGATCCAATGGGATTAAAATAGCTTTTTTTTCCCAAAAAATCACATAAAATCGCCCAACGGCTGGGGGCTTCGCCCCCAGACCCCCAAAGCCTGCGGAGGCTGGGGGCCCTCCCCCAAACCCCCGTCTGTGATACATTTGAGTTACACGAGCTTTCCCAACACGTTCCCAAAGTTAGATATTTTATTAGTTTAAACCCTCTTCCTTTGCAAAATCCTGGTTAAGTGCAAACAGGCATCAACGATTTGAGATCTTCCATCCAACGAAAGCTTTGTCCCACAAGTACTTTCTCTTTGGAAAAATTTTTATGACGTCATTTCATGTGATTTGTGTTTTAGGCCTGCCTCAATCAAAAATTCTGGGTACGCCAATAAATTGGAGACGCCTGAAAAAAATTTTTGAAGACCTTTTTTTTTTGGAGAACGCTTGCGCCTGTGTCCTTGGTCCTTGGCCTTGGCCTCGAGCATTCCTGTCCTTGGCCTCGGGAGGGTCTGTCCACGGAAAGGCTGTCCTTGGCCTCGGATTTTTTTGTGTCCTAGGCCTCGAACCTTGTGTCCTCGACTCCACCTCTGATAATGACTTAAATACTGCAAATCCAAATATTGTACTGATGAAATTTTAAGTCATCTGCAATCATGGACTTCACAAATATCTATTCAACTCATACAGATTTATTATCCCATCCCTTACAAACACATAAACCTTTAATTCGCTCAAGAATGTCATCGCTAAGACGTAAATCCAATTTAGCACCAATAGCATTAGCAACAGCCCATACATAGTAAACAAGACCATTATAAAAGAAAATGCGCACTCTTGATCCTGAAACCGATCATTTGAACTTTTCAGATGTAACTATCTAAACTTTCAGCTAAACTGCAGATAATAAAACCCACAAAACACCATGTAGCCTATACATTGTACAGCCAACATCAATGCGAACTGAGCAACAACAGCTTATCAAGAACCGAAAACAATATGCCAGCAGCAGAGTATGCCTTGGTCAACTACAGCAAAAAACAATTTCATTCTTTGAATTTATGAAAATTTTTGAACACTGATTGGATTGAATCTCACTACCATTTTAACCTGCTAAAAATCTTATTGATTTATGGGAAATGGCATCAGTAATGTTTCATTTATTTACTGTTCGTATATTGTATAAACAATTATTTTAATGACAGAGACTGCTCTTACGTTACGTAAAAATAAGAAATTGCTATCTTAGCCCTAACCTCAAACCTAAACCTAACCCAAACTCTAACCTAAACGTTAATATTAACTCAAAATCTAACCCAAACCCTAACGATAATTTAAAAAAGAATAAATCAGCAAATGAGCGCTGCCTTTTTGCCATCTTATTCTCTTTATGAGCGTTACGTAACGTAACATTAGCCACTTCCTATTTTCAATTAACCCGCAAACACAATGATTTATTGTTGCAATTTTTATTTTGTGATGTACTATACTTTATTGAACTACCCAGATGCGAACTTCACTGCTTAAAGCTGGTCATTCAGCCTCAAAAAATAGACCATGCAGAAACACCCAAACTACGTAAAGATGCCAATTTGACTGAGAAGACTGAAATTTGCCGTCGCTGGACGAGACAACATTTTAAGTGAAAAACTAAATTGAGAACAAAAACCCCAAACTGAAACGGGCTTAATGCAGCAATGTGTAACAGGCGCGTAGCCAGAAATTCGCAATGGGGGGCTGTGTGTCCAGGGGCCTAAGGGCGGAGTCCCCAGCCGCCGGAGGCCAATGGCGGGTCTGCCAATGGCAGTCTGGGGGCAAGCCCCAGCTGCCGAAGGCACGAAGGTCTGGGGGCGGAGCCCCCAGCGCTCGAAAATTTTGCTTTTTTTTTTGCAAAAATAACTTAATTTTATAGTTATTTTAATGAAAAATAATGCTTTTAATACGCGACATTGAAATTGGCAGCGCAGCATGATTCAACTGGTTGCATTAATGGGCTATGTGAGAAGTGGCTAATGATAACATTGCAGTTCTCTTGTTTACTTGCTGGTAAATCATAAAATCCTATTATTCAATAAAACTCACACGGAATAAACAATTTCGGCCATATTTTATAAAGAAAAATAATTGGGGGGGACTAATGGAAAGATATTTGAGAGAAGTGACTGGTAATTAACTAACACTGAATAGCCTCCCCTCCCCTTGTTCTGAGTTTATAATATATTTCTTGATAAAACCTATGTTTGGCGTTTTTACAGTAGCGATCAAATTTGATTGTTTATTTTCGGGCATTTTTAAAAGTTTTCATTGATTTGTGACTTTGATTATTGACAATTAGCCCCCCTCCCTTCTGAATATATATTTCAAAAGATGTTTTAAATCACTTTTTAGTCGCTTCCAGCGCTAAAAAACAGTCTCAAAAGAGCTAAAACGAGGTATTTTTCTTATTCTGCATTTTGGTTGACAAGCCAATGGGGGGGCTATAGCCCCCCCCCCTGGCTACGCTACTGAATGTTAATAATCCATACTTATGTCTGTTAACAGTTCCTAGCTACCAAACTAGATACCAGTATTCCGCATGAGATGAATTAAGACCCTTAGCGTAATCTCTACTGTAACTAGATGGGAGTTTGCCAGCAAACCAAGTGAACAACCAACGCGTAGCTAATGCTGTGACGTTCAAAAGTACTTTTCGTCTACCGTAAAATCAGCAATTATTCAAAAATATCTGATCATGGAACCTCCAGAAAAGTAGAAATCCCAAACAATGTCCAAAAATATCAACGTCATCGTTTCCGATTCTAAAAAAGATAACCCATCAAGTTAAGGACAGCAGGCTTTGATCTTCCCGAAACAGTTGTAGAGTGAATACGAACTGCTTTTGCCTGCATAAATCTGTTTTTTTTCATTGTAATTTGTAATTGCAATTACATTATTACATTGAAATATAAACCGCTTCCAACAGGCTCAAGTGAAACTGAGAGCGAGCTGTGGTTAGGATTTTAAACTGCGAATCAGCATAGTTGCGTGCGCACTGATTGGATTCCAACAAATGCTGGCCAATGGCTGAATCGCTTTCTGGTTCGAATTGAGTCTTACTTTTTGCGTTGCATTTTCTATTTGGCTCGGTTCTGGTTGGTTGAGATCGGTGGGTTCCCTGTTCCTGAGTAAGAGTGGTCTTTTGCCTTATTGCTTTTGGAACATGTAGCTTGATGCGTTCCTGAAGCCTTTGAGTAGCGCTGCCTACGTACCGACTAACACAGCAGCACACGTATTCATAAATAACCATACTTCTTTGATTGGCAGGTAGCACATTCTTTTTGGCTGCAGGTAGCATGCATTGGCTTGAGAAAATCAAGCGTGGTGACACCGCTTTGTAGCAATTTTGTACAGCACTTTTAACTTGATGTTCTAATTGCTGAGAAGCTAAGCTTATCCACGGAGCTCTAAGGTACACTGGGCACTTTTCTGGTCCAAAGAGTTTGGCTGTAAAAAATTGTGCAATTTTCTTGGATATGTGCTTGAGTACTATATTTTCAGGGTACCCGTTGTCAAGCGAGATCTTTTTGATAAAATCAATTTTGCTTAAGCTTGTTTTTCGTACATATCATAAGTGCCCTGTGTAGCAGCATGGTGATTAGGTTCGTTTTCCGTTTGCGTGGGCTGAAGGATTCCCAGCGGATGATATGTACGAAAAACAAGCTTAAGTAAAATTGATTTTATCAAAAAGATCTCGCTTGACAACGGGTACCCTGAAAATATAGTACTCAAGCACATATCCAAGAAAATTGCACAATTTTTTACAGCCAAACCCTTTGGACCAGAAAAGTGCCCAGCGTACCTTAGAGCCCCGTGGATAAGCTTAGCTTCTCAGCAATTAGAACATCAAGTTAAAAGTGCTGTACAAAATTGCTACAAAGCAGTGTCACCACGCTTGATTTTCTCAAGCCAATGCATGCTATCTGCTGTCGAAAAGGACGTGCTACCTGCCAATCAAAGAAGTATGGTTATATTTTATGAATACGTGTGCCGCTGTGATAGTCGGTACGTAGGTCGCACTACTCAAAGGCTTCAGGAACGCATCAAGCAACATGTTCCAAAAGCAATAAGGCAAAAAATCACTCTTACTCAGGAACAGGGAGCCCACCGATCTCAACCAACCAGAACCCAGCCAAATAGAAAATGCAAAGCAAAAAGTAAGACTCAATTCGAACCAGAAAGCGATTCAGCCATTGGCCAACATTTGTGCTTAAATTATTAGCAAATATATCAAAAGCGTTAGAGGAATGATTTGGTGATCTATAAATGGTGCCACATACAACTTCACAACACTCAACTTTCAAAAGAATAAGAAGAGATTCAAAATATTTTTCATTCATTATAGTTAGATCACTGCAGAGTTGATAAGAAATGTTTTTCTTGACATACATTGCTACACCACCTCCTTTGCTGATTGATCTCACATTGGAGACATAGTGATATCCCTGCAAAGATTTGTATTGACCAGTACTGCCAGGTTTTTCCCACGTATCATTTACTGCTATGACTGTTTCAACTCGGAAGTTGGATCATATCCCGGGGAAGCCACACAGGTATTCGCTGCGCAGCTTGACTCCGGCTTACTGACCCAGTGTAGACTTTTCAGACGTGGCTGCACTCAGTAACTCTAATATACAGCAAACTGTATTTAATCAGATTTTATTGAAAACAGAGACAAACAGGCAACAAAACATTATCTAGATTTTTGCCGGTAAAGAAACGTCTTCCAATTTAAAATTGCAAGAATCAAAAATAAAAATGTGAGCTGTTTGCTTCACCACTAAAAATCCGAAACTAAAAGCTACCAACACTCGCGAGACAGGCCAAAGTGCCACGTGAGTGTGACGTAATTTAGAAAAGGCGATGTGCAAAATTAACAAAAAAGGTGATTGGCCAAACAATTTTGCAACAATTACCAAAACAGTGCGAAAATAATATGTAAATAAGGTGAAACGGCAAAGCGGCACGTTTTGCAATAGGTGATGCTGAAACATTGCGGCCCCTTTAACATGAAACACAGAGTTGAAATTCAAAAAATAAATAACATAATGAAGGTGAAAGCATCATAGTGGTCAGTGATCACACCCTAGCAAGATTAATAGCATTTTCAGTGCTCAAGGGATTTAAAATATTTCAATATAAATAAGTGCTTAGCCATCTCGAAGGCATCAACTTCAATAGAAATCGAAACGTCAAAATAAATAGGACTTTAATTTCGCATAATATTTCAAAAGTTGGTAGAGAGTGAAGAGTTCATTTTTATTTCATAAATAAAAACAGTAATTAACGACACAAACAGTTTGCAATTAAAACACACTTAATCTTAATTCAAAATTCACGAAAAAAAACATTACACAGGAGCAATTTTAGAGACATCTCTTAAAATGTACTCTATCTTGTCGGGTCCTCCAACAGAGCCCTTTGCCAGTACCGCAACAGTGGCGCGACGAACAAGTTCCCTACCATTACGGATCTGTGGGTGCACTAAATGAATGCGCCCCAGACGATAAGCTCCTCTTTTAGTGATGTCTTCCGAGTCCCCAACAAGTACTAACTGGCCTGGGTAATGGTTCTACTCGCAGGTTCTCCATTTTTTACGGCCCTGTAGATTTGTAAGTTACCCCTTAGCCCAACCTAGCCAAAATTTATGAGCCAAAGTGGCATTGTAAGTATAATCCCGTCTTAAGTCACCTTTGTCATGAAATTTACCTAACAGGGTGTATGGAGCGAGACCCTGGCCCAAAAGGCACGAAAGGGTAATAGGCAAAAGATCGTTAGGCTAATCACTCAACGTAGTGAGAGGACGATCATTTACGATACGGACCGCATCCAAGGTGAACGTTTGCAATTCAATTAGAGTGGTCAAGCGTCGAGCGTGACCCACAACTTGGCGTAACGCGGTTTTGAAAAGTTTCATCATTATTTCCCAACTTCCGCCTTGACTCGGCGCGTAAGGAGGGATTCGTACCCAGTTTGTACCTTTTTTACAAAGTGAATTAGTAAATTCAGACGATCCGAGTAAACTAGGAAGCGTGTCAGCCGCAGCACAAAAGGTGCTACCATTATCTGAATAAATCGTTTCAACACTTTCGCGAAGGTTTGTAAAACGAGAGAAGGCTAAAAAAAAGTTGTTTAAATCAAGTCCAGTAACAATTTCTTCATGAAGACAACGAGTGCTAAGACATGCGAATAGCAACCCCCATGTTTTGCAGCCGCTCCGACCCTGGCGATACATTATAGGTCCCAAAAAGTCAGTGCCACAAATTTGGAAAAGTTTATTTGCCCTAGTGACACGAAAGGAAGGCAAGTCACTTAAAATTTGTCTCACAGATTTTGCCCTTTGCAATACACACTCACCACAGTCAGCAATATAATAATAATGTTTAACACTTCCATTTCTAAAAATAATCCAAAATTGTTGGCGAGTCTGCATTAACGTATACAAAGGTCCCGCAAGCCTGGCCAAAATATGCTCATTTAGCAGAAGAAGACGAGTCAAGGCATGCCGACTAGGAATTATGAACTGGTGCCTAGTATCCACATAGAGTTCAGCGTTTTCAAGACGTCCTTCAACGCGCAACATTAAGTCGGAATCTACACAAGGACGAATATTTCTTAAGGATTTCAATTCATTGAGTTTACGCATTTGGTTAGTAGTTCACAACGTCTCGGCTTATATTTTTTTAAATTTGATCGTAATCATCACGAGTGCCTTTTTGCAACAAACTTGAAGCGGCCCCAAAACTTTGATATTGAACAAATCTGACCGCATTCATAAACGCAAAATTTAAATAAGCAGCATCAAATTTACGTTTTTCAAACTTTATCTTTTTAGACTTAGCAGCAATAAACTCTCTGAAAGCAAGCAAGTATGCGAAACGCTTTTATAACGCGTATAAGTTAGGCGATGTTTCGATCAGTTTTTTGAGAGGATTGTTCGGACAATCCTCACCCATCAGCTGACCAGGCATCGAGGTCGCCCGCACAGTAGACAGAGACGAAACAGGTTTGGCGTCATCTGAGCCCTGCAAGTAGTATATACTGGCCGAAAAGTCGGCATTTGCGGGGACGGGCGTGGGGTTACCAGTGCGGGGTTGCGAGATTTGTCCAAATGCGGGGTTTGTCCAAATGCGGGGTTTGTCCAAATGTGGGGTTGTCCAAAATTCTCAAAATATGTTAATGCGGGGTTTGTGGTAGTCTTAGCCCAAGGTCTAACCCTAGTCTTAACCCTAAGTTTAGTGTAGCTAGTTGTAAGAATTGAAAGTTGGTCTTGACCTATCTTGCCTGAGTACCGAACCACCGCAGATGGTTTGCCTGGTTTCAAGTCTAAAGTATTATGTAGTAACTGGTTAAAAGTGAATAACCTTAACCCAAGATCTAACCCTATTCTTAGCTTCAACTTTAAGTTTAGTGTAGTTAGTTGTAAGAATCGAACCCGAAACTTAGTGTTGACCTGAAGAGTGTCTTGACTGAGTATCAAACCACCGCAGGTGGTTTGCCTGGCTTCAAGTCTAAAACCTGAAGAGTATTTTGCCTGAGAATCAAACCACCGCAGGTGGTTTGCCTGGTTTCAAGTCTAAAGACCCTTAGTGTCTTACCTGAGTATCAATCCACTGCAGGTGGTTTACCTGGGAATTGATTCAAGTCTAAAGACTCTTACTGTCTTGACTGAGTATTGAATCACCGCAGGTAGTTTGCCTGGATTCAAGTCCAAAGTAGTAGCCGGTTAAAAGTGAATAACCTGAGAACCCGGTAGTTTTTGAATCTAAAAAAGATTATCTAGTTTATGCTATAAAGTCTATTGTGTACGTTTAGGAATAAACTTCGTGTACCTTGAAACGTTTCCTGTCGCTGAATTTTCGACGCCGTGTCGAAATCGTAAAAAACAGCTGTTGACCTATCCAAGGTTTAGCGTTGAATCACTACCTTTTGTTACTTTTTAACTCTTCGAATATGGAACGAGCATGGTGCAACAGAACTTGTGTTTTAAATTCCAACCCAAATAGTAATTACCAACGCAATAGTAGGTCTCGCCTGAAAGTCGAACCAATACAAATAGTCTTCAAAGCTACTTGTATTTTAACGTTTTCTTTAAGTTCGAACCCAAATATCCTTAACATTTAGTTTTGCTTAAGATTTAAACTGAGTGTTAAATCTCTTTTGCTTAAAACCCAAGTGTCTTTTTGCCTTTTCCAAGATTCGAAATTCTCAAAGAGATCTACCTCAATTTTTCCCGCTTTAACTCGGTTGGTATTTTTAAGTTATCTGATGGTATGCAATCTACGAAAACCATCTTTTGTTAATTTCCCAAAGAGGATACCCAAACCTAGGCGTAAATTTTTCACACAGTTGTTTGAAAAGAGCTTAGTGATCTTTGGCTAGTTTCAAAGTATGTTACAAACATAGGTTATTCTTGAAAATCTCACCAAAACTCACAAACATTTTCATCTTTGACTTACCTGAGGTTTGAACTACTGCAAGATATTTTTTCAAAGGAAAATCTAAAGTTCAATAATTCAATGAATATCTTGTGCAAGAGTCGAACCCAGATATTAAATTATCAACGAGATTAGAGCATGGCTCACTTGAGAATCAGTTTTCAGAAAAAAATTTATAGATTACTCGTATTTCAATTTAGGGTTTGACCTGAGTACCAACGAAGTCATTGGTACTCAGGTCAAACCCTAAATTAAAATACGAGTAACGAAGTGGAAATTGTTTTATAAGCTGCATAGCTTTTATTATATTTAAGATTTCTTTTCAGCAAAAAAGTTTATATTGCGTCTGTCTTGAAGGTTAGGCTTGCAAGCGAAATATAAAACACAAGGGACGTTACGTGTTTCCTTGACGCTTGTATAACCTGAAATTAAATCTACTAGACCGAGATTAAAAACTTAAATCGCCACAGAATAATTTTAATTTTACCGGTGTTATTGTACCTTGATGTGTTGGATTTCACCTCAAAGAAGTAAAGTTGTATTTGACCAAAGTTACCTCATTACATACGTCCAGCATTTCATCCCAAAATCTATCGAGAATAAAAACTTCCATAACCGCGGACATGTTCAGTGTTACAGGGTTTAATGCATTGCAGACGCCTTCAATTTTCGCCCCGAACCGTAAATCTTTTTTTACCCAAGATTTAAAACCTGCATCACACTAAGCGTTTTTTATTCGCACCCTTAACTGGTATGTAAATTCACCTGTAGTCACACATTTTTCATATTCTATCATCATGGGTGATTGCTGTGACTCCGTTGCACTACCCGTTAGTTCTACTCCCCCAAACAAAAACCCAAAGTTTCAATGCCTATTCCCCAGAAACGAGCATCTGAAAAAGTACACTGAACGATTGGAAACTTTTATTCAATCAATCAACTGGCCAAGTGCGCGAATTAAAGCAACCTGTCGTGAATTTGCTGACGCTGGTTTTTACTACCTCGGTGATCGAGATAGAGTCAAGTGTTTTTACTGCAACAGTGGTTTAAAAAATTGGATTTTATTTAACAGAATTCGGCGATAGGTGATGATTTGTGAATAGCAACGGAAATGGTCAAAAACGATAATTAAACGATTGAACTTACAAACGCAAATTCTGAGCAAAATGCAAATTAAGTTAGGAACCGCGTTGAGACAAAGTGACGTGCTGCTGAAACAGCAGTAGACAGCTATCAGCTACGCTTCAAAATGGAAAACCTGACCTCGACGTTGTTTTTTGTATCGTCTCAACAACTACAATTCGCTGGTTATTAAAATGATGAACCTTGACATCCAACTCCCAAGGTCACAAGCGACTAAAATTATTTCTGCGACTTTTGTAACTGTTTATCCGCTGCATGAAACCGACGAACAACGACTGGCGCGGCAAAGCGAATGAAACGCTGAAAAAACGCTACCGAAAATCTAAATGTTCTTCATTCAAAGTTGTGTTCTGTTTGCAGTGCTTTTATTGTAATAAATCAACATTGACCCTACTACTGTAGAAAACCTACTGTAGAAAATAATGATGCAGGCTCTAGCAAGGATAACAAATTTAAGTCGCATGGGGAAACAAAACCCACTTCACTCGCTTGTGATGCTAGCGACACCCAGGTGGGAGATCCTGTGGACTTGGCTGTGGGTGGTGGTATTGGGGGTGCCGACGGTTTAATTGTGAACAAGGGAAATATTTCTCGCAAGCTCCTCACCACGCACCGAACTTTGATTGTTGACCTTACTACGCTATCTAAACAATTTGAGCGCTGTAATTCGCAGGAGAAATTTGAGGAACTTTCTTCTAAATTTGACGATCTAAGAATGGCATACAATAAATATCACGCCAATTTGCAACAGCTTATGGAATTTAGTACGTTAGATCAATTAACTGATCGCATTGTAGAAGTGTACGAAAATTGTTACTTCACTTACGACGAATGCTACATGCGACTAAACAAACGTTTTCATGATGAAGTCGAGGCCTCTGACAGCACGTCTCAAACTGCGGAGAGCACCAGTACTTCCAGTAAACTTGCGCGTCATATTGATCTAGATCAAAAACTAGCAGAATTAAAAGTGGCCGCCGAGTTGGCTGAAGCAAGAGAGGCTAAGATGTTAGCCGAAGCTCGCGCAGAGAAGGCTGAAACGTTAGCAAAATTGCGTTTGGAAGAAGCCAGAGTTGAGGCAGAGCAAAAGCTTATTTCCTGTTCTGAGCGGGGCTCGTCCGTTGCTGCTTCTAGAAGATCTCGTGCTTCACGTAAGTCACTGAGAGATTTGACAGGCAGTGTCACGCGGGCGAGCAAAGCCAAGCTGGGCCTCGATAATGGTTTCAGTGAAGCTTCAAAAAAACCATTAAAACTGCG
Source organism: Trididemnum nubilum (assembly GCA_963965965.1). Lineage (NCBI taxonomy): Eukaryota > Metazoa > Chordata > Ascidiacea > Aplousobranchia > Didemnidae > Trididemnum > Trididemnum nubilum. The sequence continues at coordinate 30,461,551 of OZ014482.1, read as the reverse complement.
TGTTGCATCTGTCAGTGCAACAAGGTCGCAAACTATTAAAACTTCACTTACTCAATGCGAAATCCCCACTGAGGATTCTCGTTTCGATCGTACCTGATCATGGGTTCATGACGTTACAAAATGTACTGTTCAAACGGCTAATACTATTCCTAAAATGCCTATTGAAACAAATCTACGTGTACCTGGCGTGTCACCAGTGGATCACACTGCTTCAGCTGTGCATAAGTATCTTGAACGTCAGGGAAGAAATGAATACATAAATTTAGCGTCTCAAATTGCATACAACGGAAATAACTTGGCGTTTGTATTTTTCGAAAATCAAATTCGAAAGTTAATGGTTGAATCCCCCCACGAGGAACGCCGCCTAGAGGTACTTCGTGCTTCTTGCGTAAGTCAACCTCTTGAGATGGTAAATCTATTTTTTGCGCCGTTTAAAAGCATGAGCACTAGTGAGCGAATTGAACAGGCTCTGGATCGGCTGCGTCAGCGTTATGGAGTCTCTGGTTTTTTGTCCGAGCCGAAAGTACTAGAAATCCGAAATGGTGCTAAAGTAACTCACACTGTTTCATCGCTTAAATCTTTTAACGAAGATCTTAATACATGAGAAGTTTTCGCTTATGCCCATGACAAATTCGATAAACTTTCTGAACAGCTCTTGCTTGACGTGGCTAATCGTTTACCTGGTAGTTTAAAACGTCGCTACATTGATTATCTTGATAGGCGTTCTAATTTAGATCAACCAGATTTTGAAGGCTTTGAAGCACTGCGTAATTTTGTAGTGCATGAAATAAATGTAATGACTTCGGACTATGCACAAGCTTTACTCAAAACTAATGAAGATAAAGTTAAATCACGTGATTCTGGCGGTGAGCGTAATACTGTAAGGGTTCGTCACACAGCGTTATCCACTGCACCAGACTCTGCAAAAAATTTGAACGGAGATCTGCTTGGAGCTGATAATCTTGCTGCGTCTCGTAATCAACGCTCCCCTGCTAAATCGCCACCAGAATGTTTTTTGTGCGCTGAAAAACACTATCTCGCCGATTGTGCTAAGTTTAAAGCTTTGTCCAATCATCTTAAACGACAAACCGTAATCGATTCGGGCCGATGCTTGAATTGTTTATCTTTGGGACATCCTGTTCGTAACTGCGCGCATCAATCGAAATGTCAAAAATGTCGCCCTGATTCTAAAACTAAATATGCCACTGCTTTACATGATTGCTACGGTACCCCTCGAAATGTCGGAGCCGCAGGCAAAACACCAACAGTTTCGGAATCTAGCAGTAACTCTGAAAGTGACAGTAATACCGTTTCTGCTGTTAGAAAAGTAAATGATCCAGATCAGCAAGTGGTTCTGTTGAGAACTACTGCTTTACGGGTCATAAATCCAGATACTAAAAAGTCTTCTTTAGCATATGCTCAGCTTGATACCGCCTCGCAGGCGACCATAATTTCTGATAATTTGTGTACCGAATTAGGTCTCAAACGAAACGTCGACTCGGTAAAATCGATTCGCACTTTTGGAGAGGGAACAATGTCTTGTAAGGGACTCACTAATTTCAATCTTGAATCCCTGTCCTCTGGCGAAAACTTTGCGATAAAAGATGCGCTGGTTGTCCCTGAGTTCGTTGATAATGAAGATACTTTGCCACATCGCGTTGATACTTCGGATTTAATGCACTTTAATGGAGTTGAAATACCAACTCTGCCTCATCGTAAAAATATTGATATCCTCATTGGACAATCCAATAAGGCACTTTTAACTGTGTTAGAGGAACGTGAAAGCCTGAACTTTGATGAACCAAATTTAGTGTTGACCCGTTTGGGACCTGTGGCTAGCGGTGGCCGCATGGATGCCTGTTCTGCTTCTGTTCAGAACAGGAGAGTGGAAGTCGTGTCGTGCCACTGCGATGCCCACGATTGGGATGAATTAAAATTGGAAAATGCCACGTTAAAAGAAAATTTGCGGCAACTTGAGCTTCAAGAGGAGGAATTACAACCCTCTAAAAATGATGAAATTGCGCAAGCCCTAGTTGAATCAAACATAAAAGCTGTAGAGGATCGCGATGAAATTCCAGTCCCTCTTGAACAAGACGTCGTGGAAACTTTACCGAATAATTATGACTACGCTTTAAAAAGAACTAAAATGCTTAGAACGAGTGGTCTGAAGAACCCTGGTTTGAAGGACACTTTAACCAATACTTTTGCGGAGTTGATTAATGAAGGATGGATAGAGGATGTGGGTGAGGTTGGCTCTGACCATCCTGTGTGGTACCTACCTTTTTTCGTAACTAAACAAGACAAGCCTAGAGTTGTTTATGACGGTGCTGCAACAGTTGCAAGCGTTTCACTTAATCAGGCCGTGCTCGCTGGCACTAATCTTCTGAACAATCTTGTTGAGGTTCTAACTCGTTTTCGTCTAGGCAAATTTGCAGCAATGGCAGATTTAAGCAAGTGTTTCTTTCAGGTTGCGATGCCCGAAAAGCAAAGGGACCTGTTTAGAATCATTTGGTTCAAGAATAATGACTTAGATCGAGGAGAACCACAGGTGTTTCGTTTCTCGAGGCACGTGTGGGGAATAAACTCAAGCCCTTACGCTGCGCTTCTGGCCATTAAACATTTAATCACGGGAAACCCCATTAATGCTAGTGACAGAACTTTAAATGCAATTGACAAAAATCGGTACATGGATGATATTTTATTTACCAGCGATTCCTTGTTAGATCTTAAAACTATGTCGCGCGAATCCACTGAGCTTTTTAAAAGCCGTGGATTTAAATTGTGTAAATGGGTCGCTAATTCTAATGCCGAATCAATTCTTTCAGAGATTCCTAAATCTGATCTCGCGTCTAATATAAGAGAAATCGCAATCGGTTCGCAACCCATGCCTGATTCTAAAGCGCTGGGAATACTTTGGGATGTTGAAAACAATCAATTCAAAATGTGCTTTGATAAAAAGTTAACCGACGTTACCACACGAAGGCAAATGGCAAGCCAACTTGCGAGTAATTTTGACCCGCTTGGCATAGCCTCACCTTGCTTGTTGGGTGGTAAATTGATCTTGCAGAAGGCTGCCATGGCTAAACTAGACTGGGATGATGAACTTCCTGGTGACATAGTGAATGAATGGAATTCTTGGGTCGCTTCTTTGGGGACCCTGTCAAGTTTTTCTCTAGACCGTTACTGTTTCGTGAACATAAAAATTCCTGATAAAAATGATAATGTTATCTACCAACTTCATGGCTTCTGTGACGCGTCTAATACGGCTTTTTCTTGCGTAATTTATCTGCGCCGCATTGTTAATGGTCGCTTTGATGTGAGTTTTATCTTTGGAAAGTTGCGAGTGGTTTTAAGCCACCAACAAAATTGGGTAATTTCAGGAAAAGAGTTAGAAGCAGCTAAGCTATGTAGTGATTTAATGCTGCTTGCACTCACTGCATTGCAACATCTTTCTTGCGCCGTTAAATTTTGGACGGACTCGGAAGTTCTTTTAAAGTGGATTACTAATCCAAACCTGCATCTTTCACGTTTTATAAAACGGCGTATTGACAAAATCCACCTTGTCTCGTCACCAGAATCTTGGGGCTACATCGGCACTTTGCAAAATCCGGCTGATGTCGGCACTAGAAAAAAAAGTTTTAAAAGTAAAGATGCTTTTAACTTATGGTTGAAAGGGCCGGAGTTTCTCTTGCGGGATGTTGAGGACCCATCACCGGTTCCCTCTGCGTCGGCTGTGTGAGCAATCTCTGTACCTGCTCAACTTAAAATATCTGAAAATAATGATGGCTCTCTTCATAATCTGATTAAAAGTGCGCCTGACCTGTATACGCTTAAAAAACGCTTTGCATATCTAAATGCGTTTAAACAATTTCTCATTGCTAAAAGTAAAGGCATACCTTTTCAAAGACCCGAACTGAATACTTCGTACCTAGATCGTGGTTTTATGGATGTCGTTAAATACGTGCAATTTCAAAGTTTTGGGGCCGCTATAACACTTTTGAAAGAAGGATCTCCAGACAATTTTGATCAAATGCTGAAAAAACTACAGTCTAATGTGAATAGCGCTGAAAAAATGCGTAAAATTAACGAACTGAAAACCTTGCGTAACCTTCGCCCTTGTGTTGATGCTGAATTTATGCTACGTGTTGAGGGACGCTTGGAAAATGCTGAGTTACCTATTGATACAAGACACCCATTTATTTTGCCGAGTAGGCATGCTTTAACCCGTTTAATAATAATAAATGAACATACGCAGGCTGGTCATGCGGGCCCCTCGTATACTTTAATGCAAACTCGCCTACGGTTTTGGGTAATCTTTGGCAATGGAAGCGTAAAATTCTATATTTCAGAATGTGCAGAATGTGCTCTACAAAAGGCTAAACCTATACGTCAATTAATGGCAGATTTGCCTTCGTTTCGAGTTACCACGGCAAACAAACCGTTTCAAATTTGTGGAACTGATTTTCTTGGACCTATTTTGTATCGGCAAAACCGAAGTGATTGCAAAGCCTGGGGTTTGCTTTTTACTTGTTTAAGCACTCGTCGCTTGCATGTGGAAATTGTAACCGGACTTGATTTAAATGAATTTTTGCTTGCCTTTTCGCGGTTCACTAACCATCGTGGTAGTGTGGACACCATATACTCAGATAATGGAAGTACATTTTGTGCAGCAGCCGATGTACTACCGAATTTACTCCGCTCGACTGAATTTAATAATGCGGCTCGTAAACGTGGAATAAATTGGGTGAGGATTCCTCCATATGCTCCTTCTCAGGGTGGCTCCTGGGAAGCTATGGTTTAACTCTTTAAAACTGCTTTGCGCCAAGTCATCGGGCGTGCTCGTCGCAAACCAACATTAATCGAACTGCAGACTTACGCGTCGGACGCCGTGCGCATCGTAAACAATCGCCCACTTACCACGCTTAGCGACCAACCAAATGATCTTTTAGTGATAACTCCATCATGTTTTCTTGGGCAGAAACTTGCTCCAAGTACTCAGGTGGGAACCTTTCATGAAAAAGGGGATTTTCGCCGAGATTACATGTATAATTCCACTCTTGCTCACCAGGTTTGGTTAATTTGGATAAAAGGTTACTTGGCAAGTTTACAAGGTCGTAAAAAATGGAGGGCCGTGAAAGAAAAAAAAACCGGGCCAATTGGTGCTGGTGGGAGACGCTGAGGATATTGCAAAACGGGGGTTGTATCGTCTTGGTCGCATCCATTGCCTTCACCCTCAGATTAGGAAGGGTAAAGAAATTGTTCGACGCGCCACCGTGGCAGTGCTGGCAAATTACTCGGGGAGTGAAGCGGGAAAGATCCAATATATCCTCAGAGATGTTTCTAAAATTGCCCCGGTTTAACTGTTCGTGTTTACTATTCATGAAATATATTACTGGATACAGTCTGTGCTGTTTATTTGCGTCGTGTTGTTTTACTGTGATTATTTTTGCAAAAATTAAATTGTGTTTTTATCGCTTATTATCGGATTTATGAAACGTTAACATTTGTTGTACCGTAACTGTTTTTCTATACCGTTTTCTTTAAAGGTTTACCAATGTTGGCACAAAAGATGTTGTGTTACTTAAATATACTAGATTTGTTGTTTGTTTGTGATGCTTTCACCTTTATTTCTATTTGTTTGAAACTTCATAATTTATTTACGTTTCAAAGGGGCCGCAATGTTTCAGCATCACGTCACTTTGTCTCAACGCGGTTCCTAACTTAATTTGCATTTTGCTCAGAATTTGCGTTTGTAAGTTCAATCGTTTAATTATCGTTTTTGACCATTTCCGTTGCTATTCACAAATCATCACCTATCGCCGAATTCTGTTAAATTGGTTTGAAGCAACTTTACGTCATGTTTCACGTCACACCTTTTTTCCACATTGAACACGTGAAGCATTGGTAGCGATCATTTTGAGTTGACGGCAGTGCAGGAAACACCGCACTTATTTTACCTGGTTTAAGTTTATTTCTGTTGCTGATTTGTTTTGAAGTTTGGAAAGCCTCGGTCAAATTTTTGCTTCCTTTTTTTGAATTCGTCATAATTTAATCTGGCTGAAACCAAAATATTTTACTTTTACAATATCTATAAGCTTGGTGTTTGGTGTTCAGTTCAGAAACGTTAGTGGAAAGGAAGTGAAGACCCGCGAGCTCCTCCGGGGTTACCGTTGAATGTTACCTGTTGGTAACAACTGCCACCTCCTATTGAATTTCTGCTTTTTTTTCTGAATTTCACAATTAAAACATCATAGCAAACTTACAATGAGTAGGTCATGACAGTTAACGTGTTTGAGTATTGATGGTGTAATCTAAGATCGATAGACTCTCACTTTTTTATCGATTTTTACGTCACAGATGTTGCATCGAGTGAGAAATTTGCTACATTGAAAACAAACACCCAAATGCTTACACGGTTTAAAGATCACATCCCTTTCTTCTTTCTTGTATCTTTTACATTTTCCTTCTTCCACAATTTTTCTTGCTTCTGCCAGAGTCATTTGGCAATCTTCAGGGGTATCCAACAGCACTTGAAGAAAATCTTCAAAGTTATAAAAATTATTGTCGTGTTCTTCATATCTTTGAGTTAAAACATGTCAGTTTTCAGAATTCTCACATTTTCTCCATGATCCATTTCATTGTTTATTGATTGCCACATTTTCAATTTTCTGGAATTAGTAAAAGCTGGAGAAGTCTGAAGTTCTGGTTGAGGTTTCAGATAATTCATCAAATCGCCAACAAGTTGAACTGACGTGGGATTTGTTATAATCGGACGTTTCAAATCGCTGTATTTTTTAACTTTGTTTTTGACAAATTCAACCCCTCTCTTTTTTAAAATGTATTCACACGACAGATACCATTTTGCGTGTTCCTGAAAAGGGTCATCAGTCGGTTTCCAATTTTTTAAACCACTGTTGCAGTAAAAACACTTGACTCTATCTCGATCACCGAGGTAGTAAAAACCAGCGTCAGCAAATTCACGACAGGTTGCTTTAATTCGCGCACTTGGCCAGTTGATTGATTGAATAAAAGTTTCCAATCGTTCAGTGTACTTTTTCAGATGCTCGTTTCTGGGGAATAGGCATTGAAACTTTGGGTTTTTGTTTGGGGGAGTAGAACTAACGGGTAGTGCAACGGAGTCACAGCAATCACCCATGATGATAGAATATGAAAAATGTGTGACTACAGGTGAATTTACATACCAGTTAAGGGTGCGAATAAAAAACGCTTAGTGTGATGCAGGTTTTAAATCTTGGGTAAAAAAAGATTTACGGTTCGGGGCGAAAATTGAAGGCGTCTGCAATGCATTAAACCCTGTAACACTGAACATGTCCGCGGTTATGGAAGTTTTTATTCTCGATAGATTTTGGGATGAAATGCTGGACGTATGTAATGAGGTAACTTTGGTCAAATACAACTTTACTTCTTTGAGGTGAAATCCAACACATCAAGGTACAATAACACCGGTAAAATTAAAATTATTCTGTGGCGATTTAAGTTTTTAATCTCGGTCTAGTAGATTTAATTTCAGGTTATACAAGCGTCAAGGAAACACGTAACGTCCCTTGTGTTTTATATTTCGCTTGCAAGCCTAACCTTCAAGACAGACGCAATATAAACTTTTTTGCTGAAAAGAAATCTTAAATATAATAAAAGCTATGCAGCTTATAAAACAATTTCCACTTCGTTACTCGTATTTTAATTTAGGGTTTGACCTGAGTACCAACGACTTCGTTGGTACTCAGGTCAAACCCTAAATTGAAATACGAGTAATCTATAAATTTTTTTCTGAAAACTGATTCTCAAGTGAGCCATGCTCTAATCTCGTTGATAATTTAATATCTGGGTTCGACTCTTGCACAAGATATTCATTGAATTATTGAACTTTAGATTTTCCTTTGAAAAAATATCTTGCAGTAGTTCAAACCTCAGGTAAGTCAAAGATGAAAATGTTTGTGAGTTTTGGTGAGATTTTCAAGAATAACCTATGTTTGTAACATACTTTGAAACTAGCCAAAGATCACTAAGCTCTTTTCAAACAACTGTGTGAAAAATTTACGCCTAGGTTTGGGTATCCTCTTTGGGAAATTAACAAAAGATGGTTTTCGTAGATTGCATACCATCAGATAACTTAAAAATACCAACCGAGTTAAAGCGGGAAAAATTGAGGTAGATCTCTTTGAGAATTTCGAATCTTGGAAAAGGCAAAAAGACACTTGGGTTTTAAGCAAAAGAGATTTAACACTCAGTTTAAATCTTAAGCAAAACTAAATGTTAAGGATATTTGGGTTCGAACTTAAAGAAAACGTTAAAATACAAGTAGCTTTGAAGACTATTTGTATTGGTTCGACTTTCAGGCGAGACCTACTATTGCGTTGGTAATTACTATTTGGGTTGGAATTTAAAACACAAGTTCTGTTGCACCATGCTCGTTCCATATTCGAAGAGTTAAAAAGTAACAAAAGGTAGTGATTCAACGCTAAACCTTGGATAGGTCAACAGCTGTTTTTTACGATTTCGACACGGCGTCGAAAATTCAGCGACAGGAAACGTTTCAAGGTACACGAAGTTTATTCCTAAACGTACACAATAGACTTTATAGCATAAACTAGATAATCTTTTTTAGATTCAAAAACTACCGGGTTCTCAGGTTATTCACTTTTAACCGGCTACTACTTTGGACTTGAATCCAGGCAAACTACCTGCGGTGATTCAATACTCAGTCAAGACAGTAAGAGTCTTTAGACTTGAATCAATTCCCAGGTAAACCACCTGCAGTGGATTGATACTCAGGTAAGACACTAAGGGTCTTTAGACTTGAAACCAGGCAAACCACCTGCGGTGGTTTGATTCTCAGGCAAAATACTCTTCAGGTTTTAGACTTGAAGCCAGGCAAACCACCTGCGGTGGTTTGATACTCAGTCAAGACACTCTTCAGGTCAACACTAAGTTTCGGGTTCGATTCTTACAACTAACTACACTAAACTTAAAGTTGAAGCTAAGAATAGGGTTAGATCTTGGGTTAAGGTTATTCACTTTTAACCAGTTACTACATAATACTTTAGACTTGAAACCAGGCAAACCATCTGCGGTGGTTCGGTACTCAGGCAAGATAGGTCAAGACCAACTTTCAATTCTTACAACTAGCTACACTAAACTTAGGGTTAAGACTAGGGTTAGACCTTGGGCTAAGACTACCACAAACCCCGCATTAACATATTTTGAGAATTTTGGACAACCCCACATTTGGACAAACCCCGCATTTGGACAAACCCCGCATTTGGACAAATCTCGCAACCCCGCACTGGTAACCCCACGCCCGTCCCCGCAAATGCCGACTTTTCGGCCAGTATATACTACTTGCAGGGCTCAGATGACGCCAAACCTGTTTCGTCTCTGTCTACTGTGCGGGCGACCTCGATGCCTGGTCAGCTGATGGGTGAGGATTGTCCGAACGATCCTCTCAAAAAACTGCGGTTTGTCTTTTGCAGGTCGCCATTTTTGATTTATTTTTGATCCATTTTTGATTTATAGATTGCCATTTTCTATTTATTTATCTTTTTTTTTGTTTTTTATTTATTTCTTTTTTTTGTTTAGTTTGTATACGATTTTTTGTTTTTGTTCTCTTTTTTCTTGTGATTTTTTTTGCTAATTAGTCTGTGTGCTAGGTATGTTTTTTATAATGTTCGTTGTTTAATATTTGCTAAAACATGATATTTTTATTTGAAAAATCTTCAAATTTACAAATGTAATTGGCATCAAAAATATTTATTAAAATATTAACGTTTAGTAGGGTAGCAACTGACACTCATGACCGTATTGTCTTTTTGTTGTCTCCCATTTTTTTTGTATTTATCTGTGAAGTGCTTAAATTTAGTATGAATAAATAAATCTGAATCTGAAAAATCTGAATTTTATGGCATTATCAGCTCCATCCTAGCTTGAGCTGTTCAAAAAATTGATTTTTTGGGGGTCTACTTGGGGAAGTCCCCGGTGGGGTGGCATCCCCAAACTATGTCAAAATATTTGTCTGTTAAGTATCTGCTGATATCAAAAAGAACTAGCACCCTAGCATAAGCCATTAAAGAAATCGATTTTTTGGGGCACCATTTTGGGGCCCCATTTTGAGGGGGTTCCCGGGGTAGTTGCCCCAAAAAATTTCGGGAGAAAAAATTACGTTTGCAGCTCAACAACTTTACACCAAAATTAAATGTCCATGTTTTGTGGTTTAGGAGAAGAAGAGCGTACAAAATTTAGGAAGAAAAAAAAGAAAAAAACCTCATCGCGATCAAAAGTGGGTTGGTTTGGATGAAAGGGTATCTTACTATTCTAAGACATATAGCCATGTGAAATATTTTTTGCCGTACTTAAGCCGTTTTTGACTGAGACCGCTTTTTACGCCAAAATTGCGGGGCGGTATTTGGGTCCTAAAACCAAAGTCACGTGATCTATTGCCTCGAAATTTGGTACAAACATATAACTTATTAATCTCAAACTGCTGTCAAAATTTCATGTAGCTAAATCCAACCATAGTCATTATATATATATATATATATATAGTCAGGAAGGCGTGTGATAAAGGTTGTGTCATTGTGTGCTCATGAGCGCCGGTTAGCGGGAAAGTTTAATTTGCGAATTGCAAAATGAAGTTGGCAGATACCTACCACAGCAGTCGTTCGTAAAATACTACAAGACCGACTAAGACGAAACTTTTTGAGCCGAAAGTATTTTAAATTATTGGTTTAGTAAGTTGACTAAGCTGTATGAGTTTTATAATGTAAAAAATGTTGTTGTGAAACTATAAGTTTTCATCTGAAGCAGGGTAGTTTTTCATCAATTTTGTCAAAGCCTGGTTGCAAAATAGACCGGTACAAACTCCAATTTACTGGTTTAATTATTCATGTGCTTAGCTTCATAACGATCTGATGAAAGTGAAACTTCCGATGTCTAAGGGTAATTTTAGGTCATACGAAGTTGTGACAACTGGCAATCTTATGTACTTCAATGAAGGCCAGAATTAAGCGTTTTTAGCTGTTGAAGTAAGAATTTACCAGCACAGTTCTAGAGTAGGAACAAGTTTATTTATTAGTGTAAATCAAATGCGAAGATGACCAAAACTTTCTGCTGTAAGGCCACAACTAAAATTATCATGATAAAACGTTTTAAGTATACCATAGGCCAGTTAGAAATGAAAAGCTTGTTTCCCTAGTGAGTCAGTGTCTATCCTGTCTATAATAGCCAAGACAACTTCCCATGGCTGTCATGCTTCATGCAGCAATTTCATTTAAAAATTTATTTTTTAGACTAGTCTATGCTGTAAATACATTATTTGTATGATGCATTACTAATTGTATTGGCCTAATGCAAAATGGTAGCTTAAGAATTTTTAGGTTGTTTGACTTGTTTCAGAAGCTTAATTACAAAACCTGCCTATTGTGATGTATTGCAGTTGTAGCTGCACAGTTTGTACTTGATATGTTGATAATTAGAAAAAACTGTTAACTTTAATTTAATGAAAAAAATGAGTAATCGTAAATCAAGAAGCTTTTCGGCAAAAGACAATCTATGAGTGAACAGTCAGTCACAACTCCGTAAACGGTAAGTAAGTGACTAGATTTATTGCGAAGCTTTTGGTACTCAATACTGCGGACGGTGTATGGTACAGTTTCCAGTAAGAAATGTGCTAAGTGGCTGTGATTTTGAATTGCATTGAGTTTCATTTCTACTGAGCTCAGTGTAATTTGGATTCAGAGCTACTTTGAAAAGTCAACATGCAATCAAGAAGAATTGAAACGCAAGACAAGCCTATGTACAAAAAACATTTTCGTACAGTTCAAGTGCAGTTAGTAGAGTGCAACAAGGTAATGGGCAAGTTGGTAGCATGCAAAATATTGTTATAGCTTACTTTTGGCTTTAACAACAGTTATTTGCATGACTACAACAATAGTAGCCCATCTGAGGTCTGGTGGCCTGTATTGCAATAATTTAAGCAAGACAACAGTGGGGAAAAAAAGGTAGCGATGGAATGTTATAACAAGGGGATAAAATTGTACGCTTGATTTTCATCATTTCTCTGATGGAGCGCATAAAACTTTGCCTCTAGATTGTGGGCATTGGTTTTCGATAGCAATTGCGATTAGGATCATGCGATATTAATTTCCGATAATAAAGTTGGTTACGATTACGCGACATCAATTTTTGTTTGTAAACACTGTTTCGGTAATGCGATGTCGATTTAGGAGAGAAAACATCAAATGTGATATTGATTTCTGATATCGAGCATCTAACGAACGAGCGTTTCTATCCTGACTAATGACTCTTACGTCGATGAAAGTCGAAAGCAGCTCTATACGCATCAGATATCGAGAGTTGGAAATTCCACAACTTCTCAAGTACTGACTTGTAGAACAACTTTGTATGGTAACTACTGCTGCAACTAATTCTGACTTACTTAGCCTAAACTGTTTTTTCTTGCTATACTATTATCCAACATGTTTGATATTTTTCCACTAACACAAAATGAAGTTTTACCAGTAATATTTCATGCTACCATTAAATTGGTAATGATAGCTTAATATTCCTGAAAAACAAATATTTAATTAAAATTTTAACATAAAGTTGTTTTTCTAGGTTTGACCAACACGATCAAGATGAAACTGGCAAGGTCATTTGGAAGAAATTTGCATATCAAGAAAGATACTGTTTATTTTTTATTTTTCAAACAAAATGTGGTACTTAAGTCAACACAAAATATTGCAGTATTTTAAAAGTGTCCGACCATAAGAGGCTTTTCAGGATTTTGGTCTTTACAAGCAACTTATTAAATATGAGACTAGATAAGTGAAATCTGCAATGATGTAAAAATAAAAAATACTTGAGTGCTATAAAATCTTTGGGAAACAGCAGATAAGGGTAGCTCAATTAATCTAACTAGTGTAATCAAATATGTTCTGAAGTTATCTGTCTTGCACCTAAGTTAAAACAAAATACTGCAAAATTTAATGGTGTCTGACCATAAAAGACTTACCAGGACGTCGTTGGCCTCGAGGACGTCCTCGAGGACACATTTTGAAGTCCTTGGCCTTGGCCTCGAGGCCTCAAGTCCTCGAAAATTGGCCTGTCCTCGGCTCGAGGACAGCACTATTTTTTGAATTGTTAAAATTTTGTGGAGCGCTTGAAAAATTTTTTGGAAAACGTTTTTCTGTGGAGATCGCATGAAAAATTTTTGTGAAGACCTTTTTTTTTTTTTTTTTTGGAGAGCACTTGCGCTTGTGTTCTTGGTCCTTGGCCTCGAGCATTCCTGTCCTTGGCCTCGAGAGTGTCTGTCCTCGGAAAGGCTGTCCTTGACCTTGGCCTCGGATTTTTTTTGTGTCCTTGGCCTTGAGTCTTGTGTCCTCGACTCCATTTCTGGTGATGTGACCCTAATTCAAGATCAATCTGATCAGTTAACAAGTGATGCTTATACTGACAAGTAATAAAATACAGAATAGATATTAAAAAATTGTTATAACAGTCTTGGCTATTATTTTTTTAAAGGAAATGTTATGGCTATTAATTTAGCAAAACTAGACACTATTACATAAGTACTTTGGCACACTGCTGAGTGTGACAACTCACTGAAGTAGGCTAACTTGAAATACACTTCCATGCCAGTATCACTAACAGAAGTAAACCACTGTTTCCAAATAATCACTGATATGTAGCTAGCAATAATTCAAAAATTATAGTAATTGAAGATCAAAGGCAGTGGCAAAACTTGTGATTTTTGAGCTAAAAACAGAGGAAAGACAAGCTTCACTTAAAATACAGAAGCTTGTCAATGCTTTCCGTAAAATTGGCTTCTGCCAAATATTCATTACATTTTTCAGTTGGTGCGGCATACACTTGGGGCCTCTGACTGTAGCGGAGCAACATTTGAGCTGCCAGAAGGGCATAGTTCCTCCACCAGTTACATTACCAGTGGTTGATGGTTAAAGATCTCTGTTTTAATCATACAGGTAGATCCAGGATTATTTCAATTTGCACAAGCAAAGGCTTTTAATAAACTGCTGTTTCAATTGGCTTTCAACAAACACCTACAGGTAATGGTTCTAAAATGGTCTTGACCAAGCCTAAAAAAATTCAAATAAATAGTTTACATTTTCAAAGTTCAGAAGTTCGATACCTTTAAAAAATTTTAATCAGTTACCGGTAGGCTACCGGTATGTCATAATTTATAGTATTTCGGTACCACAAGTTATTACTACACAATATTCTATAAGCCAAATACGCTTTATAACGCTCACCAAGGCAAAGTTTAGAGAAAATTTATGACACAAGTTTAATATTCTACCGAAATTTGCTTCTTTATTTACTTTATTTTTACACCCCCAAGTGCCTTAGCTAGATTAGTTTGAAAGTCAATCCGAAAACAAAATCAACATAGGCAAATGTTGATTTCTTGTCAGCTAATAATCTCCTGAGGCTTTAATTTGATTTATTTCAATCAAATTACGTTTTAATAAACATAATCAATTAAATTCACATTCATTTTTCATCGCTAACGCCAGGTTTAGCTTAAATACTTAGCAGAAATATACTAGCCTAGCGATACTCAGCAGCAACCAATGAAAAATTAAATTTTTCCGCTAACAGTCGCTAGAGTGCGAGCAGTGACACAACCTCGCACGCTAAACGCATTGACTTTCCAGACTATATATATAACGACTATGATCCAACGGTTCTTGAGTTATAAGCAAAAGTTGGAAATTTCGCACTCGTTAGTTGGAAAACGGCCGAGTAAAAACAAAGAGATATGCGACGCGAGCGTCGGTCGTTCCAATCATTTTAATACAATACATAGCTGAGTTTACACGTAATACAAGAACACTAAAAAAAGTAGTGCCTACCAGCGACTACTTACTTTACTGTTTAACGTATTGACTTACTTGCTATTAAACATTTCTCTTCCACATGTTTCTCACATCTGACATATCAGATATGGAAGCTCGATTTTTGTGTAGTATATCGTAATTTGACATGGGCATGACCTCTTACCGAACATAAAATAATTTTTTCCAAATCTTCAGCCTATTTCTTATTTTTTTGCACAAAAATTTTTGTTAGGAACAGAAAATAAGTGATGTTTTGATTCGGAATTACTGGAATTGTTACAACACGGAATGCAACAACTTTCAGTCATTTTTAAATACCATTAGGCAAATAGGTCCTAACCTGCTAACGGAGATGTCACTGAGCATCACTTACACTACCACTACCAGTCAGCTTAACAACAAAAAACTAAGTTGTTTTACCCTATTTGTAATACCCAGGCGCGTAGCCAGGATTTGGAAAGGGGGGGGGGGGCTTTTTTGAAAGAGTGAGAAAAGTGCAAACGACCTTGACCCGAATTTTTATTGTTCTTGAATCAGTTTCACACCGTTTGTCCGAAAATTGAGACGAAATTTTTCGGAAAGCGGAAAGTTCAAACGTTTTTTCTGCCCAAAAACAGGTGGTCTCCAAAAAAAAAGTCTTTTTCGGCCAAAATGGGAAATTCAAACGATTTTTCAGCCCAAATACAGGTGGTCTCCAAAAAAAAAAAAAAAAAAAAAAGGTCTTCGCCGAAATTGAGTCTAATTTTTCGGCCAAAATCACACATTCAAACACTTTTTCACACCGAATCACGACATCTACTTCACGTCTTCGGCACCCAGTTTCCTTTGGGGTGGCTGTTTTCAATTTTTCACCAAAAATCGGCCCAAAAAGCAACAAAAACGTGCAATTTTGCATACTTCACAAGCCAATGGGGGGGCTCGCCCCCCTGGCTACGCTACTGGTAAAACCTATGGTGCAAAATGTGACAATTGCATACTCATTCATAGACCACTACTGTCACCAACACTAACCTGGTAACTTTTTATCGTATCAAAGCCTACCTACTGTGCCTCCGCTGCAAGCTACTACAGTACTGTAGTTCTATCATCTACCAGAGGTGGAGTCCTTGAGGACGTCCTTGGCCTCGAGAATGTCCTTGAGGACACATTTTGAAGTCTTTGGCCTTGGCCTCGAAGGTCAAGTCCTTGGCCTCGAAGCCTCAAGTCCTCGAAAATTGGCCTGTCCTCGGCTTGAGTACAGCACTATTTTTTGAACCGTTAAAATTATGTATTATTATTAATATTATTGGGCAGCGATGCAAGCGGATCTGCTACTGTTAGATCAACTCAACCTGCACATCGTGTAGGCCTCATTTGGGCCCATTGCAACTGTAGCTGCTAAGTTGCTGAAATTTAGTTTGTTTACTGGTAGAACTCAGAAAGCCTTCCAGCTCCCTTTAAGTATGTGGCCAGTTTGTTAATGTTAGATTTGGTTACCTCATCGTGAACAGTGATTGCGGTGATTCCAAAATATTAACACGAATATCTTGGTAAAGCTTGCAATTGCCAACAAGACGATTTGGTGTTTCATTCTCTAGGCTACATTTTGGACACAGAAAAGGTTCAGCACGACCTGTATTTTTTTTTTTGTGCCGCTGTAGATTGTAATGCCCAGTCAAAACTTGCACTAATCTATTTAATTAAGGTCTCTTAAGGTTAAGGAGACGTATTGTTAGTCATGAGGACGTCCAACCTGCAGACTCCTTTATCCTCAAGCAGTCCTTCCGTTTATTCCACAAAGATTTCCATGTATCTGTGGACCAGTCCTTAACCACAGAGAACTACATAAACCCAGAGAGAACACAAGGCTGCATTACGTCACGCATGAATGAAACATGCGAATTATTCTTGCTTGCGCTTGGAAAGCAATAGACGTAAATGGATATCGGCATAGCCTAGACCTGGTACCGTAGCAAACTGGCCAAAAAAAAAATGGGGGTGTTGGCCACAAACGAAGCGAAATTGGAGAAAGTTAGTGATGTCTGTGACATCCAGGAAAGCTTGTTTCTTTGAATGTATTAGGATTTTTAGCCTAAAAACGCCTTCCTTTGGCCCCAAACGTTAAATTTTACGGTTTCTAGCCATTATTTTAATACCGGTTTTAATTATTTATTAAAGACAATAAATAAATTGGAGGCATAAGTTGAAATATTGTTTGTGAGGTGACTAATCACTGTTTTAGCAGCAACCGAGCGGTTTTAGCCTATATTGGATGTACTATGGCTGATAAGTGCTATAACAGTGTGAGGTAAGAATGCTTTCTGACGTGTTAAAATATGACAAGTTACTCTTGATTTAATATTGTAGTCCTTATATAAGACAATCAAGTTTTAGCAACAAGTTTGTGGTTTCCTTTCTCAGATGCTAGCATATAGGCTTCGGCAGAAAAATTTTAAGGGGGGAGGGGGGCATTAAAAATAGAGCCAGTATTTACTACTAAAAATGGAATTTTTTTTGAAATTTAGGAGGTTTAAGAGAGTGTATGTGAAAGTCCAGGGGAGCCCCCCTTGCCGACGCCCATGGATGCTGGACCTGCATGATGGTTAAATGTTTTAATTAAGGCAGTATTTTTTTAGTCTCATTGGATTTATAGCTTCTCGGTGTATAGTTTTAAACCTTTTGCCCGATTCAACTATTATATAATGGTACCTGTTTGATATCTGCTTATCTTTATAAAGACTATATTTTTTTCCAACTTATATAGGGTTGTAGGTATTGTAATAGTATTTTTATTTGTTCATTGTCCTTTGCTAGACAGAGTTTTTTACAAAATCTTATTTATTTTGCCTACAGATGATTGTGAATTATGAAGCAAGCCAAAGGATAAAGATAATAATCAAATTCTTCTCTGAAGTTTAAGATAGACTGTTACCTCTTTGAATTGCATCACTTCAAAAAATTAAACATAAAATCGACTTCGGAAATACTTCTGCAAAGTTTAAGAGTGATTATATGTTATCTAAGAAAACAATATTTTATCAACAGTGTACAATTTCTAGACATCATAGCCTACAATTTCCAATCATAATCTAGACATTCCAACTTTGATTCAATTTGTTTCCGTATGTTAGAAAATAGTGGTATGCAAGTGTTTTAACCACGACTTGATAGGTGTTAGATCTGAAGCCAAATTATTAAAAGCTTTATATAATGAATTTGTCATGCTTTTTCTATCACCATGAGTAGGCCTGGTGGCTTTTATCCAAAATGTGAATATACAGTAGTTGATTGTAATTTTCAATTGCTTTTAGGTTTAAACATTAAACTGCTTGCAACATGAATTATTACTTGTCGTTATGTTGAATTAATTAGTGATGACGTAAGAAATGAAAATTGAATAAATGCTGATGCATCAACAGGCAAGACTAGAATTTCTCGAAAAAAAATTCAACTAGCCTTTTACAGATAGAAATGAGTTGCAAGGCTAAGGCGAATGGATCCAGAATAAACGCATAGATAAGTAGCTACTGGTACAGAAAGACAGTTAATAGCTAACAGAATGTTTTTGAGTAGCAATCAATCTAACGCCAAGCAGCTAAACTATCGATAAGTACTCACAAGCAAATACGGTAAATAACCAAATGAAATCTCAGAGCGTTTTGTTAACGAATAAATAGGCTACCTAACCGACGTAATCTCAGAGCGTTTCGTTTACAAATGAATACCGATACCTAACCGAACAAAATCTCAAAGAATTCTGTTTGCAAATGAATGCGATATAATCGAATATTATTTCAGGATTCGTTCTGTCATAGACTGACTTTAAAATAGGGTTTGTCATCTCTTGCTAAATTCTATTTTAACTTTCGATGAAAGAGCTAAAATCATGCAAAAATTGCTCTTTTGTTTGCTGAAGTATAACGCATGTAATAAAACATATTTCAGCAATTAACGCAGCAATCCATTGCACAATTAGCAAAAATTCTTCTGTATAATTGATGGTGAATCTAGCTTTAATTAGAATTGAATTCACTACTAGTGTTATCATAAGATGACAGTAGACTACTAACATCTGCACAAGGTCATACCCTACAACGACGATACTGCCATAACGGCTTTTCCTGAAAAAGAAAAATCATAATAAAAAACAATTATGGTAGCCTGTGCTATGCATACCGGTAGCGTAAGTCAACAACATAGATCTAACATCAGATATAATGGGAAATGGATGTGATGCGAGCGTTTCAGTACTGCAGTTAAACTAGTAAACACCTTGAGCAAGAAAGATTTAGATAATTGTTTCTCACTTTTTACGTCTTCGCAATGAAACACCGACTGCAAGAATAGACTCGTGCAAATTTTTGGTGGAAAGGCCAAAAAAAAGCTTTAGTAGGCTAATATTGCAATACTTTATTTAAAAAATAACCAGTTTTCTAAATCACTGGTTCTATCAGCTTTTTCAAATTCTACTTCATTTGTCGCCTACATAACCATGATTTTTTTATATTTATTTTTATTTCGGTGTCTAGCCTAGACTCTGTCTGCTCCCATTTACTTTCTATGCAGTCACATGATTAGCTGGAAGAATTCGCATGTTTCATTTATGCGTGACGTGACGTAATACAGCCTTGTGTTCTCTCTGGGTTTATGTAGTTCTCTGTGCCTTAACCGTGCTAACGCAACTGGCATACGGGACAGTAATAAAAAGTTCAGGACCATGCAGTTTTGATTTAGATCCTAATTTGGCTAAATAGTGTGCCACTTCGTTACCATGTACTCCTATATGACCAGGAATGCAGGCAATACTGACGTGGTTTTGTTTACTCAACTGATTTAGGTTTCTAATGCAGTTGAGCTCTGTAACTAAACTGATGTTTGTTACAGTGCACTTTATGACTGATTTAAAAACTGCCTGACTATCAACCAGCACAACAATACTTTGATTGTGCATTTTTTTCCGAAAGCAGGTTTCTTTGCCACTTCTGAAATAGCTAAGACTTCCGCCTGAAACACTATGCTGTGAATTCCAAGGTGGAAAATGCTTGTTTCGGGGAGTTGTTTGGGTATTCTGCATAAAAACTCGCACCTACTCGCCCATCCAGTTTCGAGCCATCAGTGTAAACCTTGACAGTGTTTTGATTTAGAACGGTTTCAGATCTGATAGCATTCTTTTTATCCGCAATTCGACATTTGAAATTTCTCTCAAATACTTTTGTTTTCTTTATTCGGTCAGCTGGCATTTGCCGCAGAGTCGGCTTTTTTCTAACAAGTCAATGCTCTACACGGCGCACAAAGTAATGCGAAGCAGTTTCCGTAGAAACACCAGCGCGAAATCCGTACTGCGATGCAGAAAGGTTTGCCTAAACGTTATTATCTTCAATAATATGATACAGAATTAGTCTTTCCAACCATTTCAGTTGGAAAAAAGTTAAAGTGATTATATGGAAGAATTTAGCTTCAAAATAGCTTTTCTTTCCGGGTTTGGGGAAAAATATACCTGTACCTTCTTTCCATGCTGATGACACATAGCAGTGTCTCAGGCATGCTTGAAAAATGACATGCTGGTAATATCCTTTCAGTTAATTCCGACCTTTCTGTAACAGTACAAGATAGAGCCCGTCTGTTTCTGGAGCTTTGAATGGTTGAAATTCGTTAATAGCTGCTTCCGTACGCTCGAATGAACATATGTTGGCAATCATTTCAGCGTCTCCATGTCTCATAAATGTATTGTTCACTAAATAGTTCCTGGTTGCGTGATGTTCTGTCTGCTGTCAACCCAGTCAGGGGTGCCGAAACCTGGGGGAGATATATTGGGGTGGATATATCCCCCCAATAATTTGAGTATGGTCTTCATCTGCATCTCCTCCAATAATTTGACTCTGGTGTGCATCTGAGCGCAGGTCTGTACTTGAATTCGGAGAAAAAAAGTGTTCCGTTTTTGGTAAAAACCTTTTTTTTTGGTCGTCATTTAATTTGCTCACCTGAAAAAAGTCTTGATCGAGGTTCATCCCCCCCAATGTTAAAAATAGGGCAAAATTGGGGTAAAATTGCAAATTATCCCCCCCAATGCTCAACAAAGATTTGCACCACTGAACCCGGTGATAAGATGTCGAACAGATACTTTAAAATTTCAAGTGGAGACTTCGTGAATTCTCCGTTGCGTTTAATTACGTTGCTAACACGCACCGTTTCATTTCTTCAAATAATCTTAACCAGCCGAGCCGTTGGTGTTTGATTATTCATACACTCTACAAAACTATACCATAAATTGCGCTTTGTTCTTCTGACGACTTTTTTGAAATAGGCTAGGCCGAGCTTTTGAGCCTCCAAATCTCCTTCTTGTTTTGTTTTAATGGCTTTTCTCCAAGCACGACGAGCTTCTTTTCGAAGGCTTGCTAGAGCTGAGTTCCACCAAATGTTATGTTTCTTACGAAGCGACTTTCGCCTAGGGCAAGCAGCTTCATATGATTTAGTAATAACTGAATGAACCTTGTTTGCCAGCACATCAATGTCTTCTTTTAAGGAAGGCACTGGTACTGGTGGTTAATTTTTGTTTGAGTTTGTCTACATACTTGTTTCATCATGTGCGACGAACATTTCGAAACATTTTAGCCAGTTTTTGGATTCTGCTTTTAACCTAGAACCTAATATACATGTGATCCGAGAATGATAGCACGTTGCTAACATGCCAGCTTACAACTCGGTCCTACGTACTCAGGTTCACTAAGGTTAAGTCTAAAACCTCTTCAAGCGTTTTAGTTCTGAATGTTGATTTATTACCCGCACCCAGGCTTGTGAGTAACGCGTTACAAATGTAAGGCGTTACAGGGAACGCGTTACATTTGCTGTAACTTTTGGCATTTCAAAAATGTAACTTTCTAATTGTAACGTAACGTGGAACTAGTTCCTTTTCTGAGGAACGAGATACATTTGGCAAACTGAAAAGTTACGTTACTACTATACGTTACTCTTATAATCTTGTCTTATTTGTTTATTAGCAATTTCGAACTAACTTTTTTCTACGCGAATGCAAATCTTCAGGCGAACAGCAATCTTTTTTCTCGTAACTGTTCGGAAAATGCGTCAGAAGTAGAGATTATAGAAGATGAAGATCAACCTGATTTGGAAAATCGTAACCCTTGGCCTCAATTGGAAAAGTTTTACTGTTAGAAATCACGAGCAGTTCAAAATTTAAAATATGAATGCGTGTTATGTCGGCCAAAGAAAGTCTTGATTTCAACAGGAGCCACTTCGCATTCTAACTTACGGAAACATGTGAAAGTAAGTTACCTAGGCCGTAACTTTTTTCCACAATTATACGCTCACAAACTTTGTTTGTAGTACTACACGATTAATGTAGCCTGCTATACGCAAAATCATGACGTACCGTACTGCCAATGCGCGCAGGCTATAAAGTTAATTGTAAGCCGAAACTTCAAGTTTTAGTAATAATGCCTGTAATAAAAAATGTACCAATGAATCTACTCGGTTTAAGCATGGTTTAACCATGTTGCAAATGGAAAGAGATTATACGTAAACATTACAAATATCGGTAACCTATTACCCAAGTAGGCTAGTGGCTATAGTGCAAAGCCATCAGTGGAAGTGCCACGGCAGTCAAAGTACAAGGTCTTTAAAAATAGTAGTAGACTACCTGTACAATAAGTCGAATTGTGGTATGGGGATTTGGCGCAGTGAGTTGCTTGCTTATATCTCGCAACAGAAAATTTGGGAAACCTAAATAGTATTCAGCAACACTTAGATTAAAGTATAATGTTTAACACAAATACTTGAGCGCTCTGCAAATAATCATTTATCAGACCATGCGCAAGGGCGATTATTTTCCTGTAGTCAAATAATCATTTGCCCAGTCCAGGAACAGGAAATAAACTTTGGTTTTGCTTTGCCACGAAAATCTTGCTTGTCGGTAGACTTTATAATATGTTGGCGTTTGTTTCAGCGCATCCATCCTTCAGGTGTAAATGAGTTTAATTCTCTTACGGCCAGAACAAGCAAAAGACGCGCCGAAGCTGCCTCTTCTTCATCTGATGCAAACAAAGCCCTGAAGCAAACGAAGCTGTCGTGGCCCCGACCAAAAAAAGACAAGTCGTCAGTTACGCAAAGTAAACTAACAGATCTTATATTAAACGTGATCACGGAAGCAATGTTGCCATTTTCTTTCGTGGAGCAACCATCCTTCAAAGAACTTATGGCTGCTTGTCAGCTGGATCTTGCAGTCCCTTCTCGTTATCTGGTTGTGAAAAGTTTGGAACAAAAGTTTGGATCTTCAAAAGATGCTCTTAAGCATACCTTAACAGAAGTTGAATTTGTGGCTACAACAGCTGATTGTTTGACTGCTCATCGGCGTTTCTATTAGGGGGTCACTGCACACTGGCTTTGTCAAAGTACGTTCGAAAGAAAAAGTGCTGTATTAGCGTGTCGAAGGTTGCTTGGCAGCCATACTTACAGGTTACTTGCTGAACAGCTTCATGAAATTCACAGCGAGTATGGTATCAAAAGCAAAGTAGTAAATACCACTACGGACAGCGGATCCAATTTTGTCAAAGCGTTTAGCGTCTTTTCACCCTCTGCAGATGAGTTGGATATGCAAACGACCGACATCAGCGATGTTCTAGCAATAGGAAACGATTTGGAACTACCTCCGCATCAAAAATGTGCTGCGCATTTGCTAAACCTTGTTTGTGCAAGTGATTGTGATGCTGCTGAAAAATCTTTAGAATACAAAAAGATCAGTCGGAGTACGTTCGCTAAGTGCCAAGCTTTGTGGAATAAAACAAGTCGCAGTCCTCTTGCAAGTGAAGCTGTAGCAAACGAAAGTCCTTTGCAACTTATTCGCCCTTGTGCCACGAGATGGAACTCCGTCTACGATGCAGTAAAGCGATTGAACCAAATTATTGACGCTAAAGGATCTCAAGCATTGCATAATTTATGCCAATGCCTTGACCTTCCCAAGTAATTCTATTTTCTTCTTGGAGCAAGTAAACTTTGAATACGATTTTCGTACTACATTATTTGAGCTTCATATAACTCGTGAGTCGTGATACACCAGACCCCATTATATAATCAATCGTAATCGCGATCATAACATAAAATGGGAAAATTTTGTATTTACATTAATCCACGCTTTAACAAAACATTTTTTTGAGCCTTCAGTAACATTGGAAATTCCTCATTGCCGATTAACGAAAAATGCTTGCTTTTGCCTCCTTTTTCTCCATCGCAGTATTTGAAAATGCAGTGTGTCCTCGTTTTTTTCCCGAGATTGTAAAATGGAATAAAAACATCCGCTATATCTCTCCTCCACACAGTGCGCACTGCACAATATTAGCATTCAGCCTTTTTTTGCTCTCAACTCGCAATATTTAATTTGTGTTAAATAATTATTTTGCATGGGCAACAGAATCAAAGAACTGAGAATCTTTAGTTCTGTACTACCATTTTTGGTTTTGCTTTCAAACATAAAAGACAACGACATGATTTTAAAATAAGGTGCAGTGGCCATAATACACATGTCAAAACGTTACACGTTTTGCTGCTGTTTCCCTTTTCTGGTGTATTTGATTTCAACTGTTAATGTCATTTTTTGTGTTGTTAGGCTTACCAGAAATAAAATCTGCTACTACTGCTTTAACATCAAAGTGCAACCACCGTACTGCTTGTACTGCAGTTTGGAGGCCTTCTCTATATAAATATGTTTTTCCACCGTAATGTTGAATACGAAAAAAGAACTAACGAGTAAAAATTTTGTTTCGAAAGGAGTGAGAAAAGAGTGCATTTTTAAAAACAAAACTTTAAGTTGCAATTGTTTAATTTTGTTATATATTATACTGGTTTACAGATTTCGTGATTCTGAAATCGAATTTCTGGTGGTATACGAAAGTATAATGAAAGTGCTTGCACTTTTTCTGGACATTTTACAAGGACAAGTAGATACATACATGGGGTCTTTGCTTCCAACTATTGTATATTTAATCGAGTGCATGGAAAAGAAAAACTAAACGAAAACCATAAAGTGATTTTCAAGCCATTGCTTGATGCCATTATTGCAGGAATTCAAAAACGATTTGGTGATATTATAGAGAATGAAAAAGCGATTGCATCATCTATTCTTTTACCGAAGTATAAAGACACCTGGACAGATGACCAACGCCAGTTGCAAAAAGGTATAACTTTTTAAATGGCTCAGTGCCAGTGGCATGTAGGTAACATTAAGAAGCCGAAGCGTATATTGTCAGAGGCATAACTGAAAGGAACTGCGTACCGGCTATTTTTTAATCCATACTGCGACCTGAGTTCAGCTACGACTGCATGCCCCTTGCTTTGATACACGTTTGGGTGGCTGGAGACTAGAAGAGCTTATTGATATTCAATTTCTTACAGTTGTTTTTAAATGCCATACTTGTCGTTCATTTTCACAACAGTGGTTCTGTAACCAATCTACGAATAGAGAACGTCAGCTGACTGGAGGAAACGCCTGTATTCTGCAGTCCTGAGTGGCAACAAGCTCTCGTTATGGTCATAAAATTTGATCATGTGTATTTTTATGTTTTTCAGGCGTGCAATTCATTAAGGAACATTTGAGGGAAAACTGCTGCCATAGTCTTCATGACAATAACTTCGAAGCTTGTGAAGAGAGTTCAGCAAAACACTTTTTTAAAAAGAAGCAGAAAGATAATACCAAACACGTTCTTGATATTTATTTTGCTTCAGAAGTTGAAGACTGTTCCACTTTTAATGGGCGATGTGCTTCTCTAAAACCATTGGCTTTGGAGCTTAACACTCCTTTGCCATCAAGTGCTGCGTGTGAACGCTTATTTAGCTCTGCAGGGCAAATTTTACGGCCCCAAAGAGTGCGCATGTCCGATGAACATTTCGAAGCATCTTTATTTACAAAATGCAACAAATCCTTTGTTTGAACTTGTGCCTTTTTTATACTGTCGATAGTCGGTTAAGTACTTCCAGCTAATGACGATGATAGAACCATGACGCGCATTACAATGCAGAGTATTTTAACGGTAGCCTACTATTTGGTTTGATTTGCCAAGAAATAATACTGTAGGTTTACCGATCCATCTCCAGCCTCAAATCGAGACACTACGTATAATCGATGCTCTACTGCTGTTACATTTACGAGTGGCGAGTATAAGCAAATTAAACTTTCCCATGTGTTAAGAATTGAAGCCTATTTTTCCTAACTGTGTGGTAGTAGAACTTCAGTATTTATCCACGGCCAAAAAATTGAGCGTTTTGATTGGAAACAACAGTCAACAACAACAATCATGTACGTTGTTTTTGTGAATAGTGATAATAAGAGCTAATGGAATGCTTAAGTTTTACTTGAGTATCACAGAAATTTTTCGGCTTATAAAAATTTTACGTTATACGCCAGTTGTAGAAATTCCCTTTGTAAAAAGGTTGCTTACTTCTATAATAAAGCGGCCTGTTAATCACTTGTTTCACCGTTGTTTTAAACATTTTGAGTAATTAATGCGCCTCAGCTTATGTAACAAGATAGCATTGTTTGGGAATTGTTACCGTAATTTTTTGCAGCTTTTTGTGTTCATTAAACAGTAACTTCAGAAACTTTCGCATCTTGCTTTAAGTTTGAAAAGTGAAACGTCATAATTTGTACGTTATTGGTTTGATTATTTCCTACTAATCGGCTACCAGGACCACTCCTGACTCCTGCCTACTTTTGGCGATACAGTTTCATCTGAAACGTGGCAAAACTGTGCCCAGCTGCCACACAATCCATTCTTCTAAAATTCCATCATTTTTTATTGCGATGATTGTTTATTGAATCTTTGGTTACCATCAAAAGGAACGTAACTTGTAACGTAAAAGTTCCTTTTCAGGAGCTGTAACTTTGTAACTGGAACTAGTTACATTTTAAAGAAAGGAACTGGAACTAGTTCCTTTTGGGGAAAAGGAACTTTTAACTGTAACTAGTTCCTTTTGATCGGGAACTGTTACAAGCCTGCCCGTACCTATATTACAGAAATTCAGTCTGCACTAACACAATATACTAGCAGGTCCTCTCCTCGAAGGTTTATATTGGAGGATTCCAATATAGTGTGATGTGCATTTGCATCGGTTCCTACAATAGTAGAGATTTGTGCATTTTTTAAATTATGCAGAAAAACGCCAGAAACCTTGCGGAAAATTTGCAAAGATCTTTTTGTTTTCCTCTTTTGGAGATCGTCTGAAAAATTTTTTTGAATACTTTTTTTTTTGGAGAGCACTTGCGGCTGTGTCCTTGGTCCTTGGCCTTGAGCATTCCTGTCCTTGGCCTCGAGAGGCTCTGTCCTCGGAAGGGCTGTCTTTGGCCTCGGATTTTTTTTGTGTCCTTGGCCTTGGCCTCGAGCCTTGTGTCCTCGAATCTACCTCTGTCAACTACATACTGTACACTAAACAGTAGGGTAATTGGCCAGAAAGCACCGGGGTACTGAGTATAAATATGGCCGACTTTTAGGCTATGTTAGCGCTTCACTGTGCTTGTGTTTCACTAACAATATTAATAGAGTCGTAGACCATAACTATCAACACCTTCCAGCCAACAGAAGTCCATAAAACCTGGCGACTTCTGAACTTGGTACCGGTAAGGTGGGTAAAATCCCTGATCTGAATAGGTTACCCTGAGCAATAAAATCAGCAAAAACCTTTAACATATCGCTTTTACTGGAATAAAAAAAACATAAATACAGACTAGTTTACTTTAAACACTATTCATGACCTTGCAAGCTCATAATTTGCGCCTTAAACGACCTATGTCGGTACGCGCGCCAATGACCAGTACCAGAGCAAAGCGGAAACAGTGAAGCGTGACTAACCAGAGAATAAAATGAGCGCACTTGCGGAGTTTCGGATTATCGAGTTTTATGTCATTGGTAAAACTCTGGGGTAGCAATCAAGCATATAAAATCTAAACCTTCCAATAGGCAGTGGTGGCAATAAGGAATTATTATAGGAACGAATTCCTTTTTTTAGTAATTTTTACAGTAATGACACTACTTTTTGAAAAAGTAACTTTGGTGGTAATTTTATTACTGTTTTAGAGGTGTCAAACTTATTAATTACAAATTAGGCTCTTTTGTAAATATTACCTACGAGTAGAAACGCTTGACTGGCTGCTTATTTTACACCACCAGTTAATCAAAAAGTTGTTTCTTGAGAAAGAAGACGGCTCGTACCATGGGCCGTATGTCTTTGCGTGAAGACATAGAACGGTTTTACATGCAGTGCTAGTTTCGTCCTAGACGATCGGTCATTCATGGTGCTCATTGGGACAGAGTTGTAAGTCGGGCCGGGCTTTTCGGGTCGGGTTTGGGCCTAAACCTGACAAAAATTTTGGGCCTCATTCGGGCTGAGACGTGCTTTTGTCTCCGATGCACAAAATTTAAATTAAAATAGCTTGGCAACATTGCTAAATTTTTCAGACCTAACTTAACTTTCGGGTTTTTTTTGGGCATAATTTGGGCTTCAAATTATTTTTCTGGTTCGGGCCAGGTTCGGACTTATAGTTTCGGGTTCGGGCCGGGTTTGGGCCTGAACTAGTCGGCCCGTTTGCAACTCTGCATAGGGATGCAACAAAAGCGCAAAAACAATAAAAAAATATACGGTCAAGTTTTTTAATTCCGCTGGTTTTAAGAAAGAGACTTCGGTGGCGGTATTTTGTTGTCTGTTTGCTTATGCCCAGGCTTTATTTACGCAAGTTTTGTTTTGTATCTTTGATGAACAAGCATCGATCTGAATAATGTACCGTATTTTGGGTTAACATTATTATCTACCTTCGCGTAGTATCAAATTTTGATGTTGTGCAAAAACCGAAGATAGGTATTGCAATATCCTTTTCATTCATTCGCCAATTGGTAAAATATTTGTCATAGCTACTACATCAACACAAAAAAGGACAGTATTTTTTCCAAAACACTTGATATTTTTAAACATTTTGAGCGAAATAAATTTTTAGGGCAAAAGCTGAAAACTACGGACTCTTTCCACAGAATATCAAAAAATAAATAAATAAACGCATAATAAACACAAATAAATTTGCAAAAAGCGAATAAAATCACCAACCACCTGTTTATAAACTTTTGTAGTACTTTTAGTAACTAAAGAGAGGTGATTTCTGTAGGTGGGACCAAATTTATATTGCGCCGGACTCTTTACCACCGTTTATGCCAACAAAATTTGTTGACGAAAAAAAAAGTTTTCCACCGCTTAGGGCCGGTCTACACTGTGCGTAAAATCGTCAGCTTACGAGCGTAACCTTAGTTTGTTTTAAAGGAAAACTTTATAAGCCCAGGCGTACCATCTTACGGGCGAAGCACCTTACAAAAATAAAATTGCCAGCGAAAAAAACTTGCTAAAAGAGCAATTTTTTTTCGCCGCTACGCTCGTAAGCTCACGATTTGCGTGAAATTTTGAAAAACTGATTTGCCAGGTCTCGGGGTAGGCTAAAATTCGGTTTATAAGTTTTGTTGAAAAAATGTTGATTTTCAAAAGTGAAAGTATGCGTGTTGGTTTGAAATAGCCTAGTTCAACATGAAAATGGTCAATTTGCGGCTCTATGAGGAAAAACTTGCAAAAAAGAGGCTTAGGTGGATAGGCCCAAAAGTGAATTATAAATTGTTTGTTGTTGTATAACATTTGGTTAGCCTATTCCAAGTAAAGAAATTTGAAAATTAAAACTGATGTGTGGTGTGGCAATGCAGATCACAATCCTGACCAGGGGGACTAGCTTAGGCCAAAACCAGTACCAATAGGCCTTCCAGTATGGCACGGTAGGTCTACGTCTTGGTAGTACTCGTACCTAGGGTATAATATACTACGTTGTTAAAGTAAACTGGTAATCCTAGCCTGATAGCTGCTGTAGGTTAGTTTAGATGTTTACTTCAAAACGTTTAACCTACTGGCGCACTTTGCAGGTGCAGTGATGCTGCATTATACCAGTAAGAGATACTGGTAAGCAAGCAACTTAATAGCCTAAGCTACTGTCAGAAAATTCCGGTATGCAAAGTTGAAAAATTAGTCTGCCGATAAAATCTAGGCTCTGATTTTTTATATCAATGAAACTCAAAACTATTAGAGCCTACAGTATCAGTTAGCCTACAGTAATAAAAGCAAAATTAAAATGCTACAATCTAGGCGTACCCTGGTACTATAATGGGCTGTGCAGTTACAGCTATATAGGCATATAAAATTATTCTATTCAGAGATGTGCTCACTTATTATTCAGTAACTATCAGGTTTTAGACTTTTACAAATAGTTGAGTGGAATTGCAGACACTGCCAAGCCAATAGGTTTGTCTTACTGTCATGTCAATAAGATAGTGAAATCAAAAGTTTTTATGTTCTGCAATTGCTTTTCAGAATTGTAAATTAAGACTGTATTAGCAAGTATTTATTGTAATGAACAAAATAGAGTAACTGTAAGTATTTGGAATTTAACAAATTTATCAATGATATGGTACTTTGGTCCAGACTCAAAGAGACTTATTGATGAATTTATGAAACAATGCTGATCTTTAATGCTCAAATATTTTAAGAATGATGACCAATCTAACAGTGGCATTGTCATGTTTTCAAGGTTAGTTATGTGTATTTCTAGGTTGACAATCTTTACCAGCTATTTGAGCTTTTATTTAAAAAAAAAAATTTGATGAAAATAAAAAAACAAACTTGGAAGTTTTACCTAAATCATTTGCTTTTAGTTAAAATAATCATTTAAAATTAGCAGTGGACCAAAGAAAATTTGTCACTTGTAAAGTTTTTTCTAATGTGATGGTGTGACAAGACAGTATTCACATCAATGCAACTTAGCTACACAATTTCAAGTTTCTTGTAACATATGAGTAGCATAGCATACCAGTTTATTAGGTTAGCATGTGGTTGAAACCGTAACAGTGACATCACAGACATCAGGCAAAAATATGAAATACTAACAATTGATCAACTTTTATTTAAAGACATTGCTGTATTTACGTTTAAGCAGAGCAAAAGTAAAAATCCTTCAATATTCTGCAAAATCTTTGTCAAAATAATTCCAAAGTTTTGTTCAACCAATATGTGCCAACAATCTATCTCTCACCGTGGCCCATCCCTCTGGAGTAAAGTTCCAACTTCTGTCAAGTCCCAGGATCTCACGATAGCATCATTTAATTTAAAAATGCGAAATATTTTATGTAAAGACTTAATACAAGTCTGATTTCTAGGGCATTGTTTGCGGTTTATGTGTAATACTATAGTGCTGTTTTACTAATCTTGTTACACTTTGGACAGGATTAGTCCCGAAAAGTAACTCTGCTTGGTGGTTATAATAAAAGTTCTAGAAAACTCGGAAAGTTTTTGGGTCGGAATAAACTGGTCGAAGTATGCTAAAAGATTATATTATGTTGTCGTCACTAATCTTAAAATCCCATTTCTATGTCCTCGAAAATCTGCATTTTTTCCTTCCTCAATTTATTTATTTTTGTTTTCCTTTTCCTGCTTTGTTCTCTTTCTTTCAGGTTTTTCTTCGAGTCACAACCCCAGCAGTAAGCAGGATTGGATGATGGTGGCTACGCAAGGTGTACGTTCGACTGGGCAAGGCAACAAAAACTGAAGTGGTGTAGTAAATTATCAACTTGAACTTTAAATACGGACAATTCTCTTATGCTGGTTATTGATCTCGAGGTCAAGATATTATGTTTATCAATTCTTGGTTCAGATCTATTTGACATCAAATCAGTATACCATCACATACATAACATTTTGCTTGGGCATGTTTAATTATACCTTATGAAAAGATTGTCATTGATCCATTTCTTACCATAATCTTATTGCTCCGCCTGTAAAAATAGCAGCTATTGTCCTTACTTGTTTTCGTTATCTGTCGTTTATTGTAGCTTACTTTCTTTTTTTTGGCTGTGTCTTTTTTTTTTTGTTATTACGTTACTATTTCTGACTACTGCTTGAACGCCTTGGTATAGTCCTGGGGTGCTAAAACTTAGAACAAAACCTGATGACGTGGTAATGATATACTAAAACTTAAAACTGCTTTCATGATAAATAGGCAACTAACTGCTTGCCGGTGAATTCCAGTACATCGCACAGCAAGGTGACTAAAGTCATTGCCGTTTAAGTTGAGTATCACCGGACTCTACCTTAACTAGTGTGAGATACACATCATCAACATTGCATAGACACAAATTTAGTTCCTCTCGTGGGTAAACCTTCGTTCTGACTTAGATATCGGAGAGATCACAAGTTTGGTACTTTGTACCAGCTACTTATTTAGACGCAATGTGGATGGTGTGACCAGTAGCGTAGCCAGGGGGGGGGCGGGGGGGGCTATAGCCCCCCCCATTGGCCTGCCGACCAAAATGCTAAATAAGAAAAATAACACGTTTTTAGCACTTTTAAGACTCTCTTTTTCACTGAATTAGACTAAAAACTGCTTTAAAGCATAGTTTGAAACGTTCATTTAGGGGGGGGGGGCTAATGAACTAACTGCCAACCAAAATGCAGAATAAAGAAAATACCACGTTTTTAGCATTTCTAAGACTGTGAGTTTGCACTGGATTAGACTATTTTGAAACGTTTATTTAGGGGGGGGCTAATGAACTGCCGACCAAAATGCAGAATAAGGAAAATATCAAGTTTTTAGCACTTCTAAGACTCTCTTTTGCATTGGATTAGACTAAAAAATGCTTTAAAGCATAGTTTGAAACGTTTATTTAGGGGAGGGGCTAATAGACTGCCGACCAAAACGCAGAATAAGGAAAATATCACGTTTTTAGCATTTCTAAGACTGTCTTTTGCACTGGATTAGACTAAAAAATGCTTTAAAGCATAGTTTGAAACGTTTATTGAGGGGGGGGCTAATGAACTGCCGACCAAATGCACAATTAGGAAAATACCACGTTTTTAGCCAGTAGCGTAGCCAGGGGCTATAGCCCCCCCCCATTGATATGTCGACCAAAATGCAGAATGGGAAAAACACTACGTTTTTAGCACTTTTGATACTGTTTTATGCACTGGAGTGGACTAAATAGTGATTTAAAACATCTTTTGAAACATATGTTGTGGAGGGGGGACTAATTTGTCAAAAATAAAACCAGCAAATAAATGAAAACTTTGATAAATGGTAAGAAATAAGCAATCAAATTTGATTGCAAGTGTAGAAATGCTGAACATAGGTGTCATCAACAAAGATACTATTAACTAAGAAATAGGGGGGGGGGGCTATTCAGTATTTGTTAATTATCAATCATTTCTCTCAAATCTCTTTTCATTAGCCCCCCCCCCCAATTATTTTTCTCTATAAACTGTATGCGAAATAGATTACTCCGTTTGAGTTTTATTGAACTATTCGATTTTATAGTTTAACAGCATCTAAACTAGAGAACTACATTTTACTATTAGCCACCTCCCAAATAGCCCATTTATGCCACCAGTTTAATCATGTTTGCACTGCCAATTTCTAAGCCACGTTTTAAAATCATTATTTTTTAATCAAAATAGCTCTAAAATGAAGTTATTTTTGCAAAAAAATGCAAAATTTTCGAGCGCTGGGGGCTCCGCCCCCAGACCTCCAAACAGTCCCCCCATTGCGAATTTCTGGCTACGCGCCTGGGTGTGACTCATATTGCTATATGTTGTGTATAATTGTTTTGATGCATATGTATCGATTGCAAAATTGTTATTGTCTTGATGCTATGACCAGCTGCTACTTGAAAGGGTTTCCGGACCCGATGAAGTTTCATTTTCAGAGTGGTTATTCTTTCCTCACCATGCTCCGTTGAGCTAAACATAGTTTTGGGCCGGTTGCGCCACCCGTTGACCACCTACGTAACCGTGCCTGGCCTTGCACTGGTCACTGTCCCTCTCTTTTCTCTTTATCAATTATTCGAACAACTACTCCAGCCGTTAGTTTTACTTCCATCTTGTGTGCCTGCGTGTATGTTGATGATTGTGATTGATTAGGCCTACAATGTACTTTGAACTGGTGTGACAGGTGTAGCAACCATGTAAATAAAAATCGCTTTTTTGTCTTCAATATCCTCTGCATGTCTTAACGTCTGACGTTGTGTTGCTACTTCCTTTTCCTGACTCTACGTGTTATTATTGTGTTACCATGCATTTGCTATTGTTGTGGTGGTCAAGAATAAAAAAAGAATGAATGAAGGAATGCTTGTTTTTCTTAGGTGCAACTAAGATTTTAAAAGAGTCATATTTTTTAAACCATAAGGTGCACCAATGATACTTAAATTTTTTAAGATATCCAACTTGTTCCTTATACTCTGATGCATTTAATCAGTACCTCCGGTTATGCTCTCTTGCGGGCAGTTGATCAAGTGGTAATGCATTCGTCTCTGGAGTAGAGGTCTGAGATTTAAATCAGCCTGGTCAATTCAAACACAACATTGCTAGCGACTTTGTATCGCTGTGACATTTCTTTGAAGGCAGCTATGTTGCTCGGGTGCAATGATGCTGTGGCGGGCCCTGCCAACTTTTTATGCGCTTCGATGTATTACAGCATGTATAATGAAAGACTTAATTCGATTCCATAATTTCATTTATAGTTAAACCATTTAGATTTTTAAAAAGTTTTTAGACTTTAATGAATTTAATGTAATGTAGAGCACCTTATAGTTTGGTGCACTTAGTGCCTAAGAACAAAAGCTATAGAAGCCATTTGGTGTGCTTTATGCTAGAAAATAATAATTATAGAAGCCATTTATTGATACTACGACAGCGCGCCAATTAACAGTTGTATGTTCCAGTTTGCTGCACCTTATAGTTTAAAAAATGCTGTAGTGATATCTTCGCTAGAATTAATTTGATAGAATAAAGTATTCTTTGTTTGGTTTAAAAAAAAGTTTTTTGCTTTAATTTTGCTAACTTGATTTGATAGCTTTGTTCTGTAATGTAGTACTGGCGCTTTTTTGAGATTTAATGTGACCGGTTTGATGCAAGAAAATTTGACGCCGCAGCAATATAGTTAGGGTTTTGCGTCAAACATCTTTTGGGTCTGGTTTGGACTAAGATTAAAGTTGGACAAGTTAATCGTCTTGTGTCAACTGGTTTCCTGCAAAATTTTTGGACTCTTCTCTGAGTGCAAGTGTTTTATGCATAATGCATAATTGGTGCGTTTTTTGATATGTCTACTGCTCATGACAGTTTTGGACACTCTGCAGAATTTTGAACTTTTTTTGGTAGGAATAATTATTATGTGTTTTACTCTAGGTCCTCCAATGAGTAAAAGATAATTGGAAAATTGTTGGAACAGCATGATTGAAAACCAGAAGTAAAGCCGTCAACTTCCATTAATGTTTGTTGTGTATTTCTAGAACATGCTTCATGGTCATCACACCCTACTGGAAATTGATCATGGTTTGGCTTAAGTGCTGTTGACTAACAATATGACATTTTCTCCTTTAGTGATAAAAGTGAAAAGCAGAAGTAAAGCCATCAAATTTCATTAATGTTTGTTCTGTATTTCTTCAACATGTCTCATGGTCAACACACCATAATGAAAATTGCTCTTGGCTTGGATTAAGTGCTGTTGGCTGAACTTGTGACATTTTCTTTTCCCACCATGAAATCAATCAAGACATTGGTAATTATTAGTGCTTCATAGAGTTGCTGCTTGACTTTTCCAGGATCCAGGCAATAATCATTTTCAAGTTTTGTAATCGAAATGCTGGTGATGTATAATAAAATATCTGCTTTCTGAGACTGATAGGACATTGACATCATTTTTAATCCTCTGATTATTTTTTCCTACAAGTTTTGATTAAACCTATGAGACAGTTTTTGCTTCAAGCAAAAACTCTTGAGATGAACTTTCCTACAAGTTTTGATTAAATCTCTGAGGTAGCTTTCGCTTTACACTTGTTTATACATCAATACTATCAATAGGAATTTGTGCTTGTCTAATCTGCGATGATATCTATGTGAAGCGACAACCAGATGGAGGGTTCCTCACTCTCTCCGAAACATAACAATCGTAAGAGATGCCCGATGTGTTATTTTCTGAAATATTAACTGCTTTGAGCTTAAAATTTTGTACGTTTGCTTGCAACAAATTTAGTTTATTGAGTTTTTGAAAATATTGAATACAGTGGTATCACAAAAGTTGCTATATATCTGTCTTATTGAGAGAATTCAAAAGTTTTTCCTCGGAGTACAGTAAACTTATTGAATACTCTAGTCGCACAATCAATTTTCTGCAATTTCAGTGGTAATAATATTACTGCAGTACAGGGTAATTGAAATTTTTAGCTACCATAGTTCGCCCTATTTTCGTTTTATGTTTTATGAAAGTGCAAGTAGCTGGACATCTCTGAGATTTCTCTCAATCTTTGGTTAATGCTAGGGTAAGCATTTTTCCGAATAAGTTTAGATTTAGCGGGTGAGGGATTGAATCCAAAACTTTTATTATCAAATTCTTGTGCGTTACTGTGATACAAACCTACCAGAGTGGTAGTAAAAAAAGCGTTCAGTATAAGCGTTTGTGTGAAAAAAGAAAAGATGAATAATGCAATAAGCATGTCAACAAAAATTTTAGTTATGAAATCAAGAGTTATAATGCAATTGAATCTGATTGATTACAAGGAGTAAACTCAAACAGTTTGGGGGGAGGAGTCAACACAATAATGATAAAATGCGTGTTGTTTTTGCCGAAGGGATTAAATACGGAAAAGATTGTAGTTTAATGTGTTCGTGCACTCAAACCGTTCGACAATTCGAGAGGATAACCTATACCTGCATGCTACGCATCATGCACCGTCTATTGTGTTTCCAGGGGTGGACTGGATAAAGTTTATATAAAAGCCGATATGGGAGAGAGGCGAAAGACGCTCAACATTTGGCTTAAACGGACACGAGACAGAGGTGGAGTAGAGGGTACAAGGCTCGAGGCCAAGGACACAAAAAATATCTGAGGCCAAAGACAGCCCTTTTGAGAACAGACCCTTTCTTGGGCAAGGACACAGGCACAAGTGTTCTCAAAAAAAAAAAAAATAATAATAAGGTCTTCAAAATTTTTTTCACGCGTTTAAAAAAAAAGGTCTTCAAAAACTTTTTTTCAGGTAAGCTCAACAAAACGAAGTCAAAAAATCTCCAAAAAAACAAGTTTTTCTACAAAAAACGATGTACAAAATTTTAAGGATTCCAAAAATACTGCTGTTCTCGAGCTGAGGACAGGGCAATTTTCGAGGACTTGAAGCTTCGAGGCCAAGGACTTCAAAATGTGTCCTCGAGGTCTCCATCTCTGTAAACGGAATGTATCAGTAGAACTGAAAAGCAATTGAAAGCTGAAAACAAAATGTACCCTGCAAAACATTGTGATCAGATCTTTCCACCGAGTCATTTTCCGCTAAGAGGAATTCAAAAGAGGAAAAACCGGACCTTTGTAACCAGCCTCTAGTGCCTATCAGTGCAGGCCCGGCGCCATGGGGGCATTCCGGGGCCGTGCCCCCCAAATAACTGCTTGTTCCCCCCAAGCGAGGACCTTACTCCGAAGAAATTAACAGGCTCGGGCCTATTGGAGTGCAAATCGAGGCCTAAGACTCCCAGATTGGTGCTTATTGCTCTAGAATTTGCGAGCAAGAACTGTTTTTTTGTAGTTTTCGCACCGGATTTCATGAAACTTTCGCAACGGAGACCTTTTTTTTTTTGGTCTTCACTTTAGGATTCGTGAAAAATCGCAAAATTTTGAGATGAAAACCAGAGTTTGTGAAAATTTTTGAACTGAAGGCTTTTTTTTTTATGTCTTCACCTTTTTCATTTGATCCACACTCTTGAATTCATGTAAATAAACTTCACGTGCTCCCCCAAAATTTATTTCTTCCCCCCCAGTCACGCTATCCTGACGCCGGGCCGGCATCAGTGGCCTATAAGTTAATTTTTGTAATTTTGTTGTATTCACCACGTTGCTTTGGTCAGGAAACAGCAAAGGAACCTTTTGGTCTTCGAGTTAAGCTGCCACGTCTTGTCTACCACACACTGTGGAGTTTTCACGGTGTCCCTTTTTATTGCTGAATGCTAAGCAAGGAATCGAATTCAGATCTAGCTTTTCAGCAACAGACACTCGATCACTGATTGGCCATACGTTATGTCTTTTTGTGAGGAAGGTAGAAAAAAATTCACGTTTAAATTGTCAAAAAGGCAATACTACTTTTCGTGATGCATAATCTGACCCAAATTTAACCGAAACAACAAAGAATTGTAATAAATCTGTGATTTTCGTCATCCAATTCAGCATAATGTTATGGCCACCCACAGAATACGCTGTTAAGCCGTTACGCTCGTAAGCGCCGTTTTGTATAGTGTAGACACCTTCGACGTACGAGCGTAAAAAATTTTGTAATTTTGTACGCACAGTGTAATCAGGCCCTTTTGTACGCACAGTGTAAAGAGCCGGTCTACACTGTGCGTACAAAATTACAAAATTTTTTACGCTCGTACGTCGAAGGTGTCTACACTATACAAAACGGCGCTTACGAGCGTAACGGCAAAACAGCGTATTCTGTGGGTGGCCATAATATTGTGCAGAATTGGATGACGGAAATCACAGATTTATTACAATTCTTTGTTGTTTCGGTTAAATTTGGGTAAGATTATGCATCACGAGACGTAATATTGTCTTTTTGATAATTTAAACGTGAATTTTTTTCTACCTTCCTCACAAAAAGACATAACGTATGGCCAAGCAAGGGTGTTGTGGTGGTTATTAGGTAACGAAGGTTTTGTTGGATGAAGAAAAAAAATATTTGCACCAATCAGTGATTGAGCGTCTGTTACTGAAACGCTAGATCTGAATTCGATTCCTTGCTTAGCATTTAGCAATAAAAAGGGACACCGTGAAGACTCCACAGTGTATGGTAGACGTGGTAGCTTAACTCGAAGACCAAAAGGTTCTTTTGCTGTCTCCTGGCCAAAGCCACTTGCTGAATACAACAAAATTACAAAAATTAACTTATAGGCCACTGATGCAGGCCCGGCACCACGATAGCGTAACTGGGGGGGGGGAGCAGAAATAAATTTGCGGGGGCACGAGGTTTATTCATGTGAATTCGAGAGTATGGATCAAACGAAAAAGGTGAAGACCAAAAATAAAAGGTCTTCAGTTCAAAAATGCCCACAAATTTTTGTAGTCACCTTGCAATTTTTCACGAATCCTAAAGTGAAGACCAAAAGAAAAAAAAAAGATCTCCGTTCCCAAAGTTTCATGAAATCCGGCTTGAGTCCACAAAAACTACAAAAAAACAGTTCTTGCTCGCGAATTCTAGGGCACGGAGCACCGATTTGGGAG
The DNA here is from genome assembly GCA_963965965.1 of Trididemnum nubilum. Lineage (NCBI taxonomy): Eukaryota > Metazoa > Chordata > Ascidiacea > Aplousobranchia > Didemnidae > Trididemnum > Trididemnum nubilum. Next base: position 30,422,377 of record OZ014482.1, on the reverse strand, counting down.
TCTTAGGCCTCGATTTGCACTCCAGTAGTCCCGAGCCTGTTAATTTTTTCGGGACACAGTCCTGACTTGGGGGGAACAAGCAGTCATTTGGGAGGCACGGCCCCGGAACGCCCCCCAGTGGCGGCGGGCCTGCACTGATAGGCACTAGAGGCTGGTTACAAAGGTCCGGTTTTTCTTCTTTGAAATTCTTCCTAGCGGAAAATGACTCGGTGGAAAGATCTGATCGCAATGTTTTGCTGGGTACATTTTGTTTTCAGCTTTCAACTGTTTTTCAGTTCTACTGTTACATTCCGTTAACAGAGGTGGAGACCTCGAGGACACATTTTGAAGTCCTTGGCCTCGAAGCTTCAAGTCCTCGAAAATTGCCGTCCTCGGCTCGAGAACAGCAGTATTTTTGGAATCCTTAAAATTTTGTACATCGTTTTTTGTAGAAAAACTTGTTTTTTGGAGATTTTTTGATTTCGTTTTTTTGAGCTTACCTGAAAAAAAGTTTTGAAGACCTTTTTTTTTAAACGCGTGAAAAAAATTTTGAAGACCTTATTATTATTTTTTTTTTTTGAGAACACTTGTGCCTGTGTCCTTGCCCTAGAAAGGGTTCGTCCTCGAAAAGGCTGTTTTTAGCCTCGGATATTTTTTGTGTCCTTGGCCTCGAGCCTTGTACCCTCTACTCCACCTCTGTCTCGTGTCCGTTTAAGCCAAATGTTGAGCGTCTTTCGCCTCTCTCCCATATCGGCTTTTATATAAACTTTATCCAGTCCACCCCTGGAAACACAATAGACGGTGCATGATGCGTAGCATGCAGGTATAGGTTATCCTCTCAAATCGTCAAACGGTTTGACTGCGCGAATACTGCGTAATTAAATGATGCAATATCATATTCAACTACAATTTTTTCCGCATTTAATCCCATCTGCAAAAACAACACGCATTTTATCATTATTGTGTTGACTCCTCCCCCCAAGCTGTTTGTGTTAACTCCTTGTAATCAATCAGATTCAATTGCATTATAACTCTTGATTTCATAACTAAAGTTTTTGTTGACATGCTTATTGCATTATTCATCTTTTCTTTTTTCACACAAACGCTTCTACTGAACGCTTTTTTTATTACCACTCTGGTAGGTTTGTATCACAGTAACGCACAAAAATTTGATAATAAAAGTTTTGGATTCAATCCCTCACCCGCTAAATCTAAACTTATTCGGAGAAATGCTTACCAGTGCAGGGCACTGCAAGTTTTTTTTTAAGTCCTCAGTCCGCAAATGCGCAACCGCATTTCAATTTTCTTAATCCGCAACCGCAAGTCCGCAATTGCATGTTTAAAAACTTAGTCCACCATTGCAAGTCTGCAACTTCGTATATTTGAAGTTCCCACCGCAAGTCTGCAACATTTTATGAACCGAGTAGAAAAGCTTTGCAATCAACCATGTTCCGAAGTGATCTGTTCAGAGTTGATTAGCAAACATAAGTCAAAAGTTGTGATTTGTGGGAAGTATAGCAAGCGTATGGTGGATACATTCCACGCAATAAAAGGAATTACTCACAACTGTTGTTTGTAGTAAATGTACCAAAGCATGTCTTGTTATTGAGCTGCTTTTTTGGATGGAAAACTTAAGAATTCTCAAGCCCCTCTTATGTTCAGATCCAACTCAAAACAGATTTAAACGTTTGTATTTTTGGTTAAAGTTTTTAAGTGACTTGGCTGAGGGAGGTTGTAGCCGCCAGCCCTCCTGGTTGCGCTACTGCTTATACAGTAGGTGCCTAAACTGCGAGAAAGCATAATGCATTACCCACCGACGAACCTTAAAAATGCTACAATGAGGCAAGGAATTCGAAAATAAAAGCCATTAGATTAGAGTGAGAAGCCATCAAATAGCAAAGCACAATCCGTATTTCCGCTTACAACAAGATATGGTAAAAAAACAATTTTTTTTCAAGGCAGGAAAAGGCAAGGACATTAGAAAGCAAAAACATTTATTTGACTAATCGTATAACTAAAATTTTAAGTCCTTAGTTTCTATAAAGACTGTAGGAACGAGATAACACGCTACCAGCAATGCCGTCGCCAGACCAAACGAAGTGAGGGAGCCCCAGCCGAAAATGGGGGGGGCACTATAAAATAGACTGAATTTTTGCACATAGAAACTGATATTTTAAAGCTACAATTTTGTATTCATCTTTGAAAAAAGAGACGTATACGAACGTAAGCCCGGCAGCGTTTATTAGCTCGTTTCGTATGCGGCACGTATAATCGCTTGAAAAATCTGTCTGGAAGAGTGAATGCAACCAGAAGCGCAATTAAGGGGGCAGACCTACTTAAAAAAAATTTTTTTAACGTTTTTTAGTTTAGAACGGAATCTAAACCAGAATTTATCGTAGATTCCAAATATGCTGTTAGTTTTTTCAGATTCCAACTACTTGTGTCTCAAAAATGCGTTTTTTTGCAAGTACCCTTACCGAAAATTACTCTTTTTTCCAAAAAAAATTTAACAGCAGCCCAACTAGCAAAATTCTTTCAAATTTTGTATTATTAAAAATAAAATAGCGCCACTGTGGTTTTTCTACCACTTTGGTTGTTTAGGACTCTGATTGATTGAAGTTTAGCATTTGTGTGTTTGGAGGAGATAGCAGTATTAGGGCTAGCAGGATGCGATAGGCTATGTAGGCAACTAGTAACAGTGTGCTAGCAGTTTTGAGAGACTCCAAACTTTTGGTTAGTGCAGATGAAAGGCAACAAAGTATTGCTACCAGTACAATCTCTTTCTGGTTGAACAATTTAGGGGTTTTATGTTTTGTTATTGTTTAGATTATCTTATCTGCTTATATAGAATTTGCTTTCATACAGCTGTGAAATGCCTAGAATAAGTAAGCATAAAAGATTCAAAGGTGTTCAAAAGCAATTTTTGTCAAAAGAAAGATCATCAAGTTCTTCGAAAGATTCGTCTTCTACCAGCTCCATAACTAGGTCTGCAGTTACTACTCCTGTGTCACAAAGGAAGTTGCAGAGTAATGGAGAGTTTCTCTTGATAAAGATTGCAGATTGGAAACTGCATCTCAAACATCTCAAGGCTACCGACTTATCGATCTTGAATGCCTTCAAGAAGCTATGTCAAAACTGCATATGTGCAAGGATGGTAAGTAATTTTGGTTGTAGCCTATGCTACCATGCTTTGCATAGTTTTAGTTTATTGCAAGCAAGCTGATTAGTATCTTGACTATGCTACAGCATAAGAAAAATGTGCCAAAAATTATATCTGTTAGAGTGTGGTTACTAGTTATGCAGTAATTCATGCCAGTAAATCTAGTCTCTAGTAACAATATTAGTGTGAACCTAAACTAGTGAGTAGGTTACCATATACATACTGCATTATACATCTACATATTTTAAAAATTTTGCAGGTTCACTGGCAGTTGTTGATACAGGAAAGTATTTTGGTCTCTCTTGTGACTTGGCTTTTCAATGCTCTATTTGCAATAAAATAACGGAGATGACTACATCGAAACGAAAAAAACAATGCCATGAAGTAAATGTAAAAGCAAATTTGGCAATGGCAGAGTTGGGTCAAGGAAGAGAAGCAATGGCAACAGTGTGCAGTATATTTGGCATGCCACCAACATCATCAAAGAGCAGCTGGGAGATGCACAATGAGACTTTATCCAGTGCTGTTTCTTCAGCATGTGACATACAACTCAAGACTGCTACTAAAAATCTTCGACATGAGCTTTCCAAAGATGATCCGACCATTGAAGAGAACAATGTCATAGATGAGGCTGTGTCCTTTGATGGTACGTGGCACCATCGAGGATTTAAATCATCACATGGTGTAGGTGTAGTTATTTCTGTGGATACAGGTGAAGTGTTGGATGCTGAAGTTATTAGCAAAACTTGCCACACTTGCCAAAGGTCATCCGTTAGCAAGAATGCAGAGGAATTCAAACAATGGCAAGAAAAACATATAAAAGATGGTGAGTGCTTGTGTAACTTCGAGGGTCCAAGCACTGGTATGGAAACTGCTGCAGCTAGAGCTCTTTGGTCAAGATCAGTCACCAAGAACAACATGCGTTACACTTCAATTTTAAGTGATGGGGACCATAAAACTGTGCAGGCACTCAACGAAATGAAAGTTTATGGTAGTGACACAGAAATAACAAAATTGGAATGCGTGAATCACATTCATAAGAGAATGGGAACGGGACTTCAAAATTTAGTAAAAAAATCTCCATTCATAAAAGGGGGAAAGGGGGGTCTAACAACTATTTTGATCGAAAAGCTTAGCTCTTACTACAGGAAACACATCATGGATCATGTTACATCATCCAAAAATTCTGATGACATCAATGAAGCTGTCAAGAAAATGAAAATCAATATTTTGGCAGGATTGCATCATTCTGTTCACAATGACAACCCCAACGTGCAACATAAACACTGCATGGATGACTGTGTAAAGTGGTGCAAATATAAAAACCAACATGAAAATGAAAATTCACCACCATCAACCAATGCCACTTCAAGAAAGAAAAGAACAAAAAAACTACCAGAGAGTTTTCTCCCTCATATGATCCCCTTATATACCCGCCTTTCTGATGAAGCACTATTGAAAAGATACATTGCTGGATTGACACAAAACCAAAATGAATCTTTTAATGCCACATTGTGGAAGCGGTGTCCAAAAGCGAAATATTTTGGGACTTCAGCCGTTCGACGGGCCTTAGCTCTGGCAATTCTGTTTTGGAATGCAGGTCATCAAGGATTGTACTCAGTGTTCAATGAACTACAAATGGTACCTAATGCTTTTACAAAACGGGCTATTGCTACAAAAGATAAGCAGAGGTTAGCTAGCTCTAGTCGAGCAGTACACGTGAAAAAGAAACGAAAACTAGAACGCGAATCTTCGTGTGACAATTATACACCAGGTGGTCATTGATGTTCTGCAACAAACAGTAGGCTATTTTATTCAACTTTTTTTCTGTTTTTCTTTTTGTGGCATTATATTTTTCATGCCCACTATAAACAAATTGTGGAAAATGACTGTCAACATAATATGTATGTGCTTTTCTTCAAGACAGTAGTTTGTTTTTACTATTTTTTAATTGTTAACTTTAAATGCAATTTTCTCAAAACTGTGTTTTTCTGTACTAAAAATGCTACTACTCAAGATCTGTTCATCCTATTTGGCTAAAATTTGCAGGAGTTATACTTCAGGTAGTAACCAATCTTATAATTGAGCAGATTCTTTAAAAAATGTGAAATGTAGATGTTGGAAGTAAATATATCCGAAAAATTCAAAATTTGAAAGTGCAGTTTGAAAAATTTTTATATTTTTTTATTGGTTGATACTAAGTACAAAAGCTTCAATAGTTCTATGCACCTAGGACCCCTCTACTTCTGTACCAAAGAATGTCAATGTATGTCTTCAACTTTTTTTCTTTTTAGATTTTGAATGCCTACAATGAGTTTTACAGTAGTGCAAGTTCAAAGGACTATATCTTTTTAGACTCTTAACCTATGAAAAAGATATTGCCATGGCTGGTTTCAGTTTTTCTTCTTCTTTCTGGCAATATATAACTTGTAGGGGTTATATTAATATATGATAAGTATTATCTTGGATTAATTGCACATATGGCGTTTATGTTTCTAAGTAGGTCTGCCCCCTTAAGGTTTTGCTAATGAGGGGGCTTGAACCAAAAGAAAATGTTTTTTGCACAAAAACTGTCTAATTTAGGTCCCGTGCTGAACAAACCGTTACAACTCAAGCGTGTCACAGAAGGAGCAAAGCCCCGAGCTGCTGGTAATTTTTGCGATTTTGCGGCAATAATAGCGATTTTAACGCCATTTAAATCATATTTTGCACGTTTTAAAACCACATCAACAATTACAGTAAATTGCTAAAATCCAGAAGTCATTGAAAGATTTCGATTGTCTAGCCTCTTGAGCCCCCATATACTTCAGGTCATGTCCAAAACAAGTTTAAACGCTTATTCTTTTTTGGTTATATTTTCAAAATGACTTGGCTAAAGGAGCTGATGTCCCCTTAGCCCCTTCCCCCTGGTTGCGCCACTGACTGCGACCTAAAATAAATTTTGAGTGAGCACTAAAAAAACCGCTGGTCTTTCAAAAAAATATTTGCACGTATTGCTTCAGGTCATAATCACCATAATCACCAACCGGTAACGCTTCTGTAGGCATACATTCCTATTCCGCGACACATCCGTAAAGGCGTGAAAATAAGACAAATTATTGGGTCACATTTATGTAAAGCAGTTGGTGGCCAGCAGTTTTGGAAACAATCGAAAAACCTTCAAACGAGAATTATGTTTAAAAATTATTATTCCTTTTTCCATTCTTGCCTGTTGTCTTGTTACGTGATGCTCCAAAAAAGTATTCTGAGTAAACCGAAGTGGGATGGCACAAGCAGTCGTTAAAGTGGTGCAGCATCCCTGACCCCACCGTAGCGATGGCACTGGCTACCAGTACAAAAAATGATACAAAAAAGGCTAATTTTGTGAACTCACAGTAAAAAACAACAAAGCTATACCGATACTTTGAACCAGGGATGCAAATTCGAACTCAAACTCGAAAAAAGGCGGTTGTTTTGCCGAATCCGAAAAAACAGCATGTCAACAAATAGAACGCGATTAGGTCGAAAAGCAGAGTTAGAATTTTTGTCAGCCTGAACTCGAAAAACTTGATATTTTTGCCGAACTTGAACTCGAAAAAATTAAATTGATTTCTCATATTTGACTGGATGAAAACATGAATGTTTTACAAAAATAGAAAGGAATTTCAATATTTGTATAAAACTTGCGGAATTGCGGACTAAAATTAAAAATAGTCCGCAACTGCAAGTCCGCAATTTAAACTGCCAAAGTCCGCAAGCAGTAGCGTACGCAGGATTTTTGAAAGGGGGAGCCCGAAATTTTGACAAGAAAGAACACCAAAAGAAAAATTGCTCCACTCAGAATCAGTCCGTTTTGCTGCCCAACATTAAGTGAAGAACAAAAAAAACAAACAAAGGTCTTTACTCAAATTTAGTCCGGTTTTTGGCCAAAAAAAGTCTTCACCAGCTTCTGTCCGTTTGTGTGCTCAAACCTTCTGCCAAAGAAACAAAGGGAGGGCCGTGTCGCACTTTTGTATGTAATTCTATGCAAATTCTACTATCCTGGCGACCCAAAGGGGGGCCATGACACCATAGCCCCCCCTAAATACGCCCCTGTCCGCAAGTCCGCATTTCCGCAACTTTTTTTCGTTAGTCAGCAATTGAGGATTTACGGAACCCCAGCTCTGCTGCTTACCCTAGCATTAGCCGAAGATTGAGGAAAATCTTACAAATGTCCTGCTAAATGCACTTCCAAAAAACATAAAACGAAAATAGGGCGAACTATAGTAGCTAAAAAATTTCAATAACCCTGTACTGCAGTAATATTATTACCACTGAAATTGCAGAAAATTGATTTGGTGACTTGAGTGTTCAATAAGTTTACTGTACTCTGAGGAAAAACTTTTGTATTTTCTCAATAAGACAGATATATAGCAACTTTTGTGATACCACTGTATTCAATATTTTCAAAAACTCAATAAACTAAATTTGTTGCAAACAAAAGTACAAAATCCTAAGCGCAAAGCGGTTAATATTTCAGAAAGTAACACATCGGGCATCTCTTACAATTGTTATGTTTCAGAGAGAGTGAGGGACCCTTTATCTGCTTGTCGCTTCACATAGATATCGGAGCAAATTAAAAAAGCACATATTACTATTGATGTATAAACAAGTGTAAAGCGAAAGCTACCTCAGAGATTTAATCAAAACTTATAGGAAAGTTCATCTCAAGAGTTTTTGCTTGAAGCAAAAACTGTCTCATAGGTTTAATCAAAACTTGTAGAAAAAAATAATCAGAGGATTAAAAATGATGTCAATGTCCTATCAGTCTCAGAAAGCAGATATTTTATTATACATCACCAGCATTTCGATTACAAAACTTGAAAATGATTATTGCCTGGATCCTGGAAAAGTCAAGCAGCAACTCTATGAAGCATTAATAATCATCAACGTCTTGATTGATTTCATGGTGGGAAAAGAAAATGTCACAAGTTCAGCCAACAGCACTTAACCCAAACCATGAGCAATTTTCATTGGGGCATGTTGACCATGAGACATGCTGAAGAAATACAGAACAAACATTAATGAAATTTGATGGCTTTACTTCTGCTTTTCACTTTTATCACTAAAGGAGAAAATGTCATATTGTTAGTCAACAGCACTTAAGCCAAACCATGATCAATTTCCAGTAGGGTGTGATGACTATGAAGCATGTTCTAGAAATACGCAACAAATATTAATGGAACATGATGGCTTTACTTCTGGTTTTCAATCATGCTGTTCCAACAATTTTCCAATTATCTTTTACTCATTGGAGGACCTAGAGTAAAACACATAATAATTATTCCTACCAAAAAAAGTTCAAAATTCTGCAGAGTGTCCAAAACCGTCATTAGCAGTAGACATACCAAAAAACGTACCAGTTATGCATAAAACACTTGCATTCAGAAAAGAGTCCAAAATTTTTAAAGGCAACCAGTTGACACAAGACGATTAACTTGTCCAACTTTAATTTTAGTTCAAACTAGACCCAAAAGATGTTTGACACAAAACTTTAACCATATCGCTGTTGTGTCAAATCTTCTTGCATCAAACCGGTCACATTAAATCTCATAAAACTACCGGTACTACATTACAGAGCAAAACGGTTAAATCAAGTAAGCATAAATTAAAGCAAAAAAAACACTTTTTTTAAACTAAACAAAGAATGCTTTATTCTGTCAAAATTAATTCTAGCAAAGATATCACTACAGCATTTTTTAGACCATAAAGTGTGGCAAACTGGAACATATAACTGTTAATTGGCGCGCTGTCGTAGTATCAATAAATGGCTTCTATAAGTATTATTTTCTAGCACAAAGCACACCAAATGGCTTCTATAGCTTTTTTTTTTAGGCACAAAATGCAGTAAAACAATCACCAGGACAATCACTAATGTGCGATAACGTAGATCCTGTGTCAATTAGTGCATTTGCAAAAACGCCATTAACTTTTACAGAAACGTTTACCTGGTCATGGCCACTTTGAACTCCATCGTTGGAACAGTTATCTTGTGGAGTTAGTTTCATCAATGAAGCGCATGTATTCTTTTGAGTATTAAAAAGTCTTACAAGATTCGCATTGGCTAGAAAAATTTGATTAATAATCGGTACCAGTAGGGGTGCCGAAACCTGGGGGGATGGGGGAGATATATCCCCCAATAATTTGACTGTATCCCCCCCAATAGTTTGAGTAGCCTGTGGTCTACATCTGCATACCCCCCAATAATTTGACTCTTGTGTGCATCTCAGCGTAGGTGTCCACTTGAATTCGGGGAAAAAAAGTGTTCCATTTTCGGTAAAGACCTTTTTTTTTATTGGTCTTTACTTACTTTGCTCACCTGAACAAAATCGTGGTCGAGGTTCATCCCCCCAATGTTGAAAATAGGGCAAAACTGAGGTAAAATTGCAAATTATCTCCCCCAATGCTTAACAAAGATCGGCACCCCCTGGGTACCAGCAAAGTCCAAAGCTCAATTATTTTGTAAAGTCATAGATCTCAGTCAATTTCTTGACCGAACTACCACCAAGCAAAACAGTCATGCGGGGAAAAAAATCATTCCCTGAAGTAAAAGAATTTTGAGAGTATAATAACCCTCCGCTTCCATGCAATATTCAGGATAGCACTATTTCGGTCAATACCAAACCTCGTCAGCTGAGCTGGCATAAAACGAAACGAGTAAAAAACAAAATACTTTTTTACTATTTATAGGTTTTTAGGTAGCTGAAAACATTAAAAAGACTTTTATTATTTACTCTTTCTTTGCGCACGTAGGCCTACATACATTTCTTTTGCTAGAAAAGTGTACTGTACATGTAAAAAGCTTAATTGAGGTTTTCGACTCTATTTGTTGCCTGTTGCAAAAAGCAAGGCTCCGAATCTCCTTTTTACGCTGAATTGCTAGATTGAGTGGCGAAGAAGTTTTGATTTGACTAGGCATGAAATCGATATATACCGACCTGTTGGTCGAGCGACAGGTAACGTTTTCGTCTCTGGAGCAGGAGGTTTGAGGTTCAAAGCTTGGGCCGTTCAAATCGGACAAAGTGTTGCCGACGACTCGCCACCGCTGCTAGATTTCTTCGAAAGAAGCTGTGTTGCCCGGACGCACTGATGCGGAAATGTGTCCCGCAGACTCGTTATACGATTCGGCGTAATACCGCGAGTATACTGAAAGGTTTCGCAGAGTCCACAATCAGATAGACCATGATTTTTATTGTTTTATAGATTAAGTTAACACGCTGCACACATCTATCGTTTTCGGGAGCTTATGGAAAAATTTGTTCTTCAATTAAATGCCAGGTCTCTGACTCTCTACGCAGAGTTGTTAGAGAGTACTAACGGGTTTGAAGGTTAAAATTCATTGGGACCTAAAAATAGAAAAATACCTCAAATTAGCAAGCGGTAGCGTTTGCGTCTCTGAAACGATAGGTGTAAGGACGAGGTTCAAATCTCGGGCCGATCAAATTTAATCCAATAGATCGTCGAAAGAAATTATGTTTCCCCGCAGGCGCAAAAATAGGCCCCACAAACTCCACACACGCTTGGGCGCAATACAGCGAGTTTAATTACGCACAGGTGGCACAGCAGTGTTGCAACGGCTCACCACCGCCACGTAATTTCTTCAAAAGAATCAAAATTGGTTTCTAGCCGAAATACTGCTGCACAAAGTTTAGTAACTACAATAACTATCCAGGCGCTTTATTGTAGCAGTAATCGATGCCAAGAAAGAAACCCTTTACAAGTTTTTGTGTTTACCGTGGGAACGAAAACCAACGCAATAACCTCTATTCCAAAAGCAAGCTCGATACACTTTTTATAAGAACCAGTAAGTTTTGAGCTGAGGCTTGCTGTTTTTAGTTTTTTGCTCATATTCAGCCTCACTTGTTTTTAAAGTTTGAGAACATCGACGTCAATTTTGGTGATCATGCTGCTTAATTTTGAATGTTGGCCAGCCTGAGTAAACACTCTTTTGATATTTTTGCAATATCGTAAAATTGCAAATACGAGTTCAATTTGAATAACAGCCATGTCAGCCATAATTTTTCTTAGCCGCCTGAGCAATTCACAGCAGCACACTTATAAATTTGGAATCGTTGCCATTTTGCTTGCAAATTTTAGAAAATCACTAAAAGTTTATTGCCTTGAATCACTGTAAAATAACAATCAATGCCCTTAGCTGATTTACGTTATTTTAATTAGATAGCTTATTCAAATAGAATAGAATAGAATACAGGTTAGTTGTCCATTTAACTTACTAGCGAAAAGCACAATATCTCAGACACTAAAACAGCCCTGTCAACTCAAGTTCATACAAAACATATGTTAGCCATTAAGCATGCACTAGGTAAGGCCATTCATGCACGCATCATTAAGCACGTGATACAAACGAATGTTCCGTCACAATATGTCATCATATAGCATCTTCCTTTCTTAGGTTTACAAACTTAGTCTATGAGGGGGCCGATGTATTCTTGCACTTCTACGCTAAGGAGTATTTACAACAGAAGCATCTTGGTCATTCACAACAGGAACAATATCGCAAACATTCCTACTTGGCCTACACTCTTCAGGTTCTGGTGTAATGACATTAGAGGAAACTTCTACCTCAGAGTGATGAATAGTGAAGTTTGTAGGTGGCTAGTCGATAGGTTCGGGAGGAGCAACGACACCAACATGGGATTCCTGTGCTTCCTGAATCGGTCGTCTAAAAGGACGGAGATATCATATAGCAATCACTACAGAATTTAAGTATTTTTTAGGTTTGGAAATTCATTCTTTTTTCTTTTTCGTTTGTTTTTAATTTTTTTACCGCTGAGGCTGACCATAGATCCTTCGGGATTTTTGGGCTGACATTGTTGTTAAATTTTGAGAAAAAATGAGCCCCGTGTTCAAAACTTCTTATATAAAGAAACTGCAAAACAAATCGACTTTGTTAGAGCGAAACTAAGAAATTATACCGATAATGCAATTAACCCGAATCAGCCCAGTCGAACATATATGTTCCATTACGTACGGTCAAATTAAATTGCTTTTAATTAGCACAGCTAAAATTTAAAAACTATTCTATTGAGTTTTTGGAATGTCTGTGACTGCATTTAAGATGTTTTTATGGTTTTATTCGGTAGTTGCAACTAGTAGTGTGAAATCAGTGAGACAGATAGAGTCGAAGCAAATTTTTCTGGAAAAATGGCCGCTACAGAAAGGTACATTTTAGTGTTTGGTTATTATTTCAAACTTAGAATAACATTTCGAATTTTTTGTATTTGAATATTGTTAAAGACTAATATCAAATGCTAACCAATACCAAAATTTGATATTTATTTTTTCTGCACTTCTGGTATTTGCGTTTAAATTTACTGGAACATATATGTACCAATGGGCAGATACGAGTACATTTTTTTGTACTTTCTTCGATATACGTGCCATGAAATAATATCTATTCTGGAAGATGAAGACGCATCAGCAGTAACTTTTATGAAGCCGAATGATGGATGTGCTTCAGATGAAGACTCTGCTAACAAAAATGATGGATGTCTAATTGACAATTTGGCCGGAAGTCAACTCAATCCACCAGCTGAAGCTTTGCTTTCAGATGGACGGCGAATAAAAATTTGTCAAACTTACCGAAACAGTAAAAGTATTGATGCGGAGCAAATTTACAAATAACTAAACTGGAATCATGGCAATTTACTTCTGGTACGAAATCCAGTATATACAGTACTTTCTATATTTCACAATTATAAGAAGCATATGGAAGGAACTGATCACCAAGATCAAAGCATGAACAAAATGTCAAAGCGGCGGAAGAAAGCATGTTGTTGATGAACTGCAGTGCAATGGCATTGATCACTGTTTAATTGAGACTCTCGCAAAATCGGAGAGAAGATGAGCAGGGTTTAATTGTACTAAACGTGTTTCTAGCCAGTGCTCTAAATGCGATGTTGGTTTATTTTTAGAGTGTAAATTGTCCTTTCATAAGCGTATAAGCTATACGAAAACGAACAATATCGCAATGATCATTTTTCAAAAAACCTATGAACAAATCTGTATTTTGTTCTATTTTGCATCACTGTATCTGTGTGTAACACGATGTTGAACGTAACACAGTACTGTGTTGTTTGTTTTGCAAAGGGATTAAATAAATGTAAACAAAAAACCAAATTATTGTAATGTGACTGCGTAAATAGGGTCGTTTGTGCAATTAGAATGCAGACTATTGGCTCACTGTGTAAAAATGTGTACACGTAAATGCCCAGTGGAACATATATGGTGCGGGTCATATTTCGTCAAGTTCAAATGATACAAAAATTTTTTCAACGCTTAATGACTCAGTACTTGATACTAACTGTACATTATATAAAAAATTTCAAAATTAAACCATTTTTTTTCTGGGCATTGATGGGTTAAAAAGCCGGTACATATTTTTTGGTTTTTGAAAACGATTTCAGTTTTGGCTCTTTAATGACTTACTTAATCTATTTGTATTTCTTAAAAGCAAATTCAAAATGGGCGAGAAAATAGAACGAGTAAAATTTAAGTTGGGCATTGCATCACGAATTTAAAAAAATAAAAAAGTACCAACTTGAGGCTAAAGTCTATTTTACTCCGAACTCAAAGATTCTGCAATCAATTTTCGTAAAAGTATCATCAAATGATAAACTCTGACCATATTCACTAAATATTGTAATTTAATGACTATACTCTGATCAAATGGAGCATATTTTTGCAAGATATATGAGCAAAAACAGCAACTTCAACTACTTGAATAGCATCCTTCAACATAAAAAATGGAAATCGGCAAAATTTGGCGCTTCTTGCTGAAATAAATTCAAAACTAAAGTATTGATTTTTTTTCATAAGAATTAAATTACGTTAATTTCACGCAGAATTGCGTCAAGTTCATCATGCAGTTTGATTTTTGAAAAAATATGTAGTATTAGCAAAGTTATGTCATTTTTTGTAACAATTTTCTGCACTTTCTCATAATAAAAGGTAGGAAAAACGGCAAATTTTGGAACACTTTTGTCTCTATTATCTGCTTAACAATGTAACAAATGATTCGCATAACTTGTACTGTGTTATACGGACTTTGACTCTTCTAACTCCTATCAGTCAACCATCCAGAGGCGGAGTCCTCGAGGACGCATTTTGAAGTTTTTGGTCTCGAAGGTCAAGTCCTCGGCCTTGGCCTCTAAGCCTCAGGTCCTCGAAAATTGCCCTGTCCTCGGCTCGAGGACAGCACTATTTTTTGAATTGTTAAAATTTTGTAGATTGCCTGAAAAAAATTTTGAAGACCTTTTTTTGGGGATAGCCTGAAAATTTTTTTGAAGATCTTTTTTTGGAGAGCACTTGGGGCTGTGTCCTTGGTCCTTGGCCTCGAGTATTCCTATCCTTGGCCTCGAAAGGGTCTGTATTCGGAAGGGCTGTCCTTGGTCTCGGATTTTTTTGTGTCCTTGAGCCTAGTGTCCTCGACTTCACATCTGCTACCACCATTAGCGATATATCACTACCAGTAGACTTTAAACCACTAGCCTAACTTAAATGTTTTTCAAAAAAGATTTTACTTTTGGAATTGCAAAAAACAACTACTAAACTTACTTAACTAATCAATAGGCTATGCGGCTAGTCTACCGCCTCGGCCTATTTTTTGTTTCTTTCCAAGCGCAGCATATATTTTTGCTAAAAATAGCAAATTCAAACCAATAAATGTATTTTTACGTTTGAAGCGCAGTGTACCTCATCAAAGTCACAGCAGAAATCTGGCAGAAGCCTATCCTACTCCGAAACCTACAATTTGACAAAATCACTAACGCAAATTTGATGTTGCGGGTTGTCACAGCCGAATCGTTTTTTTCCGTTAAGTCAACATCTTTTCCGTAAAAGCTATTTAACGTCAAACAATAAAAAACAGAACAAAAACGTTGGCAATCAATTATTTTTTATATATTTAGTGTTAAAATTCAAAAATTGGAGTGCGCTGCCCGTTTAAGTCAATAAATATTTAATCGACAAATTTATCGGAGACAATTTTGAAATTCTAGTTAACCTCCTTGGAGGCAGCAGAAGAAAATAATTTTCAATTTCTCTCTTAACTTGGAAACAAAAAGCGGTTTAAAAAATCAAATTCAACATGCGTCAGTCATTTTTTGAGCTTGCTTCTAGCAAGATTCCATGTAGTTAAGGGATAGATTTTATTTTATAGATAATAGATGTCATATACTGCTTACTGTATCACGAAACGCGAGAAAATGACAATTCATGAAGGACGATGGAGGGGCTTGAGCCAAAAGCTAACATCTGTCTATGCCGAAGTTTGTACAGCATCCAACATCCGATGTGTTGAATAAACTGCTGCACGTTTAAAATGCATCATGGACGAGTAGGACGACATGTGGGAATGAAGCCCTCTTCCGCTGGGCGATTTTTGCAATTTATAGAAAAAATAACCATTTTAGCGCTATTTGGAAAAAATTTCGCTCGTTTTAGAGCGACTTCAAAGAATCGCATTGCTAAGTCAATTCATCCTCCACTTGATCAGATCTAATACATGTTTAAAAGTTATAGCATAGTAGGGATTTTTGAATTTTGAAAGTTTTTCAATTACGTAGCTAAAGAGGGAAGCTTCTAATTCGTCCCCGCAACACCTGTTCTCCAATGGGTGCACAACTGAACACATCTTAGGTAAAATTTACCATACACTATACAGCTGCTGTGACCCTTCGTTTAAAAATGCAAACTGCTCTGATAAAAATGCAAGTAATAAAACAAAAATAGTTACACTCCAGCTCATGTAAAGGCCAATGTAACGCAAATTTGCTGCTTTCTAACTTGTAGTGGCGTTATTAACAAAATAAGATTTACAAAAAAATTATTTGAAATTAATGTTTGAAAAAACCAGTCCCAACAAATTTGACAAACTGCAACATCTTGACGTCCTTCGTGGTCGACTCCTGGGAAGCCATGTCAACTTCCACTGCCTCTCTGCAAGCCATTAAGGTTTGTCAGTTAGGCCAAGATGTTTGTTCAGATGGGAATACCTTTGAAAAGATAGCTGAGGGCAGCCGATGAGAGCTAAAAGCTCGAAACAGCGCTGTCCAGCTCTGTGCTAAATTTGACAAAAATATTTTTTGGTAAAAAACTTACTAGTATCGAAAGAGACACACTAAATCTCGAGTTCAGTCGCGGGCCGCAAACTTTGGGCAAGCCCTGGCCTGAAGTGAACGACACATTTGTTGCACATCAGCAGTATGCGTCAATTGACGCGCTTGGTCGTTTTAGTGGTTAGCAGAGGACTGTGATTGCTGTACGCTTAGCGTGTGTATTCCTAATCTCCGCTGAACCCCTGATCCTGACTCACCGAACCCCTGGGGTTCGATCATAATCACTAAATATTACATAGTCTGAAAGCGCTTGTGCATTTAAACTTGTCACGTACACTACCTTGTGAGGAGTGGAAAGTTTGCTTGAAAAACAATTGGAGGCAATGTAAAATACCGTGATAGGTGCAGAAAAAGTTGTAAATTGAGCGCATATGGAAAAACTTTTCAGTAATTTTGTTATTTTGCAATTTTTAAAGCTTATACCTACCACTTAGACTCGAAACTAACAATTTCTTTGAAGTGAGTGCATGGAATTAGGCTGTTTCTAAAGCATCTCCATAAGCTAAATACATTAGGAAACAGAAACTTGGAAAACTAGGCTTCTACATACGGTTGTAGCAGCCTAGGTTGTTTTATTTTTCAGATTTGTGAGGCATATGTGTAGGCTATAGCTATGTAATCAAATACATTTGCAATTGCATGTCATCATCAAGCTGATAGGCCTTTGTGAAGGTGCAAATTAAGACAACAATATAGTCAGAACTCAAGGAAACATTCAAACAAAAACTGTAAAGTGAAAAGGACTTTGATATAATTATAATGCTAGATTGAACTAGTATATTAGCGATGGGTACAGTACTGCCGAATCCTGGTACCGGTTCTTCTAACTGCAAAGTTCGGCTGTTCCCTTAATTGCAATGTTTGCTTCTGGTTCATAGCGAAGCACAGAGTGAGTTGAGCGCATCAGCTACTTTGAATATCATCAGACCAGTTACTAAACACGCAAAGAGTTTATGTCTAGTTCAGAATGATATACCGGTACCGTTCATCGATAACTCGTGTTCGACGTTGTAGGATGGAAATTCAGATATGCGATTACATTCTCTACGTACATCTAGCCCAGGGATATCTAGACAACATCGGGATGCGAAGGCTTTTTTCGCGCTTGACATTAGAAGGGCTGTTAGCGCGTCTGCGGTTTCGCCGCTTTTGTGCGATAATTTGAGGTTTACTTATAAAACAATAGCAGTCGGTTGTGAAAGCACTAAAAAATCTTTCAATTAAATGACGTTAGATGCAACACTATACCAAAAAACTTTAGGTAAATATATCAAAACTATAACAGATAATGATACTTCGCATACAAGTTATAAAAACTTTTATTAGTTTGACAGTACATTTACATTAAAACAGTACGCTTAACTTCATTCTTTTACGACGAACTTAATATTAATCGCAGACCTTCAAAAAAATAAGTCACTATAACCCTGAAAAAAAAAGTGCGAGAAATGCACGGAATACTGTATGTACAGTATGAAATAGCAGCACATTTTACATTTAAATTAAATAAAAACATCCAATATTCAATAGTAGTCACAAAATTTTACTCAACACTGTAGCTACAGCATTAGCAAAATTCAACACTAGGAAAAGCTAATCCTGATTTCAAAAAATATCTAACGTCACGCCACAAAAAATAAGCTTGTCATAAGAGTACTTTCAAAATTAGCTGTTCAAAGTTTTAGACGTCTGAATGCTTACAACTTTTTTGTAGTTCATTTGTTGCAAAGCTTTCTTGTAGTTCATTGCATTTTTGCAGGTGGCTCTGATTTTCTGCAACTTAAACTTTTTAGTTCGTTCTTTGCAAAGCAATTGAAAGCAGTTTGGAAAATCAGTGCAAGGTTTTCATGGTTTTGGGAACAACTCTTCTTAAGGACAGCAGCTGATGAAGAAGAAAGACGCAACAGCGCTTGAGTAAAAACACATCGCTGTTTATTAGATGCCAAAAATTTGATTCGAATCTCGCTATCTGATAAAACAGCATTGTAAGCTTGTACAGCCAAAGCTGTAACAGCGTAACACAGCTCAGTTATGGCAGACCGACGTCGATTAGTATCGTCAAAAAGAGACATATAGTCTTTAAGAATACTGTATTTCCTTATTTTGTTCCTGTCTTTCGTTATCAGCCAGCAAAAAAAGTTTGCAACCTGTGTGTTTTCTTCGCCGACAAATACTGCAGCCAATATAACCATTGTCAAAGTAAGTGACTTTGGCATCCTCGAGCGATATTTCCTTGACATTAACAACTTCATTTTGCCAAAAAAAGTTGTGAAGCCAATTAACTTCAACAGCATCTTTAGGGGTGCATAAATCTTGCTCACTGCTAGCAAAGAAAACTTCGGAGGCTTCCACAAGCATCTTTTGCTTAAGCAAGCTCAGTACTCTTTCTTTTCAGCTAGTATCAGTTGCCGAACGGAAATAAAAACATTTCCACCACTGCAGTGGTGCCAATTTATGTTGAGCATTAAGGGGGATAATTTGCAATTTTACCCCAATTTTGCCCTATTTTAAACATTGGGGGGATAAAGCTCGATCACTATTTTTTCACGTGAATAAAATATGACAAACGTTCAACACGCTTTTGAGCAAATCAAGTAAAAGTTAAAAACAAAGGTTTTCACCGAAACTTGAAGAGTTTTTGTCCCCGAAATCAAGTGAAGACTAAAAAAAAAACAAAAACAAAAAAAGACCAATGATCATCTAGCGCTCTAATGATCATCTAGCGCTCAAATGATGACCATAGTCAAATTATTGGGAGGGATATTTCCTGCCATCCCCCCCAGGTTTCGGCACCACTGCACCACTGGCTTAGTGAACATAAAAAAAATATCCATTTTTGATGATGCTCCTCATCCTTTTGGAATTGAAACAAACATTGCTGGTTGTTTTGATTTGACTGCACAGATCGATAACCAGACTAGTATAATGGGGCACAGCATGTATTTACCATTGAAATAACAACTACTAAACACTACTTAAAATATTAAACTATGCCGGTATTGATATTAAACTTACGATTACACTGCAACAGCATATATGTTTAGATCGCAATTAAAATGAATATTTGTTCAAATTTAAAGACAGCAATGCAGGTAGGGCTTGAATTAGCTGAAAAAAAAAACTGACATTGATAAGCTCAACAAATCTAAAATTAGTTTTTTACAATTTTACCTCTGAATTTCTAACTTTTGTGGTCCTACTCTCGATATCAAGTTTTTTCTAATGCCGAAACTTTCAAATAATGGCTGGTATCTAGGCAACTTTAGACTTTATTATTGCACCTAAACTGTTTTTGTAAATGTATTGTAGACCTCGCAGTACTCTGTACAACTGCAAGCTACGGTAATGGAGTCAAAGCATGCGAAAAGTCTAGACTACTGCATGCACTTCAGTTACATTCACTCAACAGCATTTTAACCGTACAGAGTACATACTTCCACGTTACTAATAACTAGGCTACCGTAATTATAATCCTCTGAACTATGGTATTGTACCAGAAGAGAACTCTGACTACACCTAATATAGAAAATCTACCATTAACAAAACTAACGGCATTCTTACAACTACTTTAGTACACGTCCGCTTGCCAAGCTTGACTTAAGAAAGACGCTACAAGTTTGTGCGGTAGTTGTTTACTCAATCACTCGCTTCTGAGCGATAGCCCTTCTACTAGAGATGGCAACAGCGCAGCGTACGCGGCCGCGCGCTGTTGTTGGTGCACCGCGCCGCGCAGCGTGGCAACTAAAATCTGCATTACGTCACAGCATCAGCGCAGCGCCGCGTACAAAAATTTTTTACATTTTTTTTACAATTATTGTTGGTGATTTTCTCTTTATGAACAAAAACGGTTAGTGTGAATGTAGCTATTATATGAATTGAAGACAACGCATGCAGGCGCGTAGCCAGGATTTGGAAAAGGGGGGGGGGGCTGTTTTGAAAGAGTGAGAAAAGTGCAAACGTCCTTGACCTGAATTTTCATTGTTCTTGAATCAGTTTCACTCGGAAAGCTCGGGATGTTCAAAGGTTTTTTCCGCCCAAAAACAGGTGGTCTCCAAAAAAAAAAAAAAGGGTCTTCACTGAAATTGAGACTGATGTTTCGGCCGAAATCCGAAATTCAAAGGTTTTTTCTGCCCAAAAGCAGGTGGTCTCCAAAAAAAAAAAAAAAGAAGGTCTTCACTGAAATTGAGACTGATTTTTCGGCTAGTTTTGAAAATTCAAACGTTTGAGGAGGGCTGTTTTCCTATGGGGGGGCTATTTTCAATTTTTCACAAAACATCGGCCTCAAAAGCACCAAAAACGTACGATTTTGCATATTTCACAAGCCAATGGGGGGGCTCGAGCCCCCCCCCGCCCCCCCTGGCTACGCTACTGAACGCATGCTACTAAAACAGGAAAAGGTGCCTTTGGTTCAAGATTATTTTTTCAGAATTCGGACCATCCTAGAATCGGCTATTTTGGCTACAAGAAACTTAGTTTTGATCAGCTGAACGTGTTTTTTTTGACACCAACAAAAAGATTTTGGTTTTGGTAGGCTAGACCAGGAAAAGTTTAGGACGTTGGGTGAGCAGGGGTGCCCATGTTTGTTGAGCATTGGGGGGGATAACTTGCAATTTCACCCCAATTTTGCGCTATTTTCAACTTAGGGGGGATGAACCTCGACCACGATTTTTTTCAGGTGAGCAAATTAAGTGAAGACCAAAAAATAAGGTCTTCACCAAAAGAAGGAAAAATTTGTTCTCCAAATTGTAGTAGAGACCTGCGCTCAAATGCACACCAAAGTCAAATTATTGGGGGGATGCAGATACAGACATTACTCAAAATATTGGGGGGGACACAGTCAAATTATTGGGGGGATATATATCCCCATCCCCCCCTTCGGGGTTTCGACACCCCTGTCGGTGAGAAGATGAAACAAAAGCAGACAAATGTAGAAGAAACAGATTGTGGAAAACAATCATCAGAGTAGAGGCACAACACAAAGCCTGGCGACACACCCTCCCTGTACGCAGTAAGCCTATAGTATTGGACATTGGTGCTAGCCCAAGGCTAGACAACAGTTTCTACAACACATGCGCTTGCATTTCAGATTGGCAGAGTTAGTTTAGTGTAGCCAATTCGTCAACAGGTCATGGCATCAAGAATTAGGCTTTCGGTCCTATGTCTGGAGCCTATCTCAGATCTGGTAGACCTATGTCTGTATGTAGTAGGCCTAGAGTACGAAGACTAGGCTACACAAATTTCCAATAACAAAATAGCCTACGTAGTAGCAAAATTTATTCCACAATCCAACACACATGTAAACCGCAAAGATATAATACATAGAGTAGTTTCATACAAGTGTAATAGCTCGTGACAGCATGCAGAGCACGTGATACCTTATATTTCATTATTTGAGCTTCTGGTTCAGGATTAGTAGGCTACACTAGTTGCATGGAATCATCAGGTAGACTGGTAGGTTGTTTTTGATTGCCAAAACATGGTGCAGAAAAACTGATAGAAAGCACACACAAGGCAGATTAAACCTGAAAGCCTATAATTGAAACGACTGATCTCACGTCGCATGTTTTTTAGTTTTTACTCGGCCATTTTCAAAGTTAATGAGTGCAAAGTTTCAGACTTTTACTTATAACTCAATAACAGATAATGGTTTGGTCTAGCTACATAAAATTTTGACAACAGTTTGAGATTCATAAGTTATTTGTGTGTGCCAAATTTCAAGGCAATGAGTCCCGTAACTTCAGGTTTTGTACTCGAAAACTACTTCAAAAGTTTGGTGTAAAAAGCGGTCTTATTCAAAAACGGCTGAAGTACGGCAAAAAATATTTCACATGATTATACGTTGTAAGATACTCTTTCATCTCTACCTACACTTTTAGCCACATTGATTTTTTTTTTCTTTTTTGATTTTTTGCTTTCTAAATTTTGTGCACTCTTCTTCTCCTAATCCACACAACATTGATATCTAATTCTTGTGTAAATTTCTTGGGCTACTTATGCAATTTTGTCTCCTAAATTTTTTTGAGGCTTCTCCCCAAACCCCCCCCCAAAATGGGGGCCTAAAAAACTAATTTTTTTATTTGTTCAAGCTAGGGTGATAGTTTTTTGTTTTTATTGGTAGATATTTAAGCAACAAATAGTTTGACATAGTATGGAGGTACCACCCCCCTGGGGCCCCCAAATGGCCTCCCCAGAAATTAGTTTTTTGAATGGCTCAAGCTAGGGTATTACTTTTTTTATACCGACAGATGTTTAAAAAACCAATATTTTGGCATGGTTTGAGAGAGCAACTCTTTTGAAAACTCTCCACAATAATACCCCTAAAATCAATTTTTTTATGTGTCATAAGCTAGAGAGCTAATTTTTTTCTGATGTTAGTGGAAATTTAAAGGATATTTAATTTGCGATGCGGCGCGGTGCAGTGTGAACTTAGTTGTGTTTGAATGCGGTGCAGTGCAGAGTGCGGACAAAGTTTGCAAACGCAGCGCAGCATGCGGATGCATTTTTTGTTATCCGCGCCATCTCTACCTTCTACTGTCGTAAAAAAAAGGCAATCGCTGAAAGCCTTCGCATCCCGATGTTGTCTAGCTATCCCTGATCTAGCCTAAGTACCACTGGTAGGCTATTGGTATATTGCATTCAAATAAAGAGTAGCTGGTCAGTTCACATTTGAAAATGATCTTGAATCTAATACCAGTAGGGCTTACTGACGCAGTAGACTATTGTGTTCTGGTATTATCAGAGTAATATGAATTCACAAAGTCTATGTCTACTTCAATTCACCTATTTCCGGTATCTCAATTACCGGTAGCCTACCAATAACTGTGCACTTAGCTAGATAAACTTTTGACCTCTGAACTACCGTACGTAGTAATGTCAAATTATCAAGGACAATATTATTACAGCTAAATTTTAAACCAAGAAATAGATTTCTGCATAATATATCTATTTTTGAACCATAAGGCGCACTTGAAATACTCAAAATTTTTAAAAAACTGAAGGTGCGTCTTTTGTATGGATCAGGCTCTACTCCTTTTCTCTTCATGATTTAATTCAGTGTCAAAGTTTTTTTTTACATTTTTTAGTAATTTTCAAGTTGCATCTCATTTAGTGCACCATATATTCCGGTGCGCTTTATTTAAGGTAATCAATAAAGATCATTCATTGATACTGCGTCTTAAAGTTCGAAAAATATGGTAATCATTTGTTAAGTGATAAACGCAATAATAGCAACCTGCAAAAAGGTGCAAACTCCTAATGGTATTTTTATTTTGAAAGGAGCCTATTAGCTATGTTATTGTGAATAATTTGTAAATTGTCTGAGCATTAATGTGGGTTGATATGTGCTTATGTACTGTTTGCAAGCTGCCAACACTGTCAGGATGATACTGATAACCTAATTAATCCCAGCACAACACAACATTTTTCTTCATGATTATATTCGTTTGATAGCAAAAGAGTATCACATCATAATTAAGTCGCAATTGTGAAGATAAGTCTCTTGTTTTGTTGCAAGGATTCATACTCTTTCGGATATTAGCAAGAAAACACGGTGGCCTTGAAGGCATTGGTGAAGACCTGTAGTTGCATAGCAAATTGCTCAGTTTTAGGTGACGTAACTGCTATCTTGGTGCTTATCATTAGCAGTTTAGCACACTGCTACCATCTTATGTATTGGCAATGCCCAAAGTCCACTGGTCAATTTAGAGTTGCATTGTACAAAGCACAGTCAAGCTAATGAAACCACAAGTGAAAGCTATATAGGTATTTACTTTCTTAATTCTGAAAAAGACGAGTTATCGTTAATGATTTAGCATTTCTCATTTCAATTAAAGGTTTTAATTAGTTTATCCTCAATAAAATAAAACAACTATTGTAAAACGCCCTTACTTTAGCCATTTTTTTGAATTGTTGTTTGGATGATTTGCAGAGGTGGAGTCCTCGAGGACGTCCTTGGCCTCAAGGATGTCCTCGAGGACAGATTTTGAAGTCCTTGGCCTGGGCCTCAAAGCCTCAAGTCCTCGAAAATTGCCTTGTCCTCGGCTCGAGGACAGCTCTGTTTTTTGAATTGTTGAAATTTTGTTGGAAAGCGCCAAAAACCTCGCAGAAAATTTGCCAAGACCTTTTTTGTTTTCCTCCAGTGAAAATCGCCTGAAAAAAAATTTTGAAGGTCTTTTTCGCCCTAAAAAAATTTTTGAAGACCTTTTTTGAGATTGCTTAAAACTTTTTTTTGAAAACCTTCTTTTTTTTGGAGAACACTTGCACCTGTGTCCTTGGTTCTTGGCCTCGAGAGGGTCTGTCCTTGGCCTCGAAATTTTTTTTGTGTCCTTGGCCTTGGCCTCCAGCCTTGTGTCCTCGACTCCACCTCTGATGATTTGCACAATAGTTCAAGTTAGAAAAAAACTTTAGTGCAAAATCCAAGAGACTGGCGTTTAATGCCCTTTAAAGTTTTTGTTTTTTTCTGGTCACTCTATTTAAGTTTTTTTAATGACCAAATGCCCAACTATTGGTGAAAATGAAAGTAGTTTTGAAAACGGTCAAATAGAAAATAGGCTATGCTGAGATTTTGGCTCAATGCATTTAAAGTATAAAAGCAAAATCGTCTATACCAGTAACATAATTATCAATGCCCTGTTGTGAAATGACTGCGCTATCTGATTCATCTGCAGATTTGAATCTTCTGACAAACAAATCAACCGTATGCTTTGACCTTGATTGCTGCTTTTCAACAGCATAACCTGGATTGGTACAAGAAATTATGATGTCATGGGTAGAATTTTAGATGTTCACTGCCATAGTATCATGAAAATTAAGTCTAAAATTTTTTGCAATGAAAATAATGAATGTTTTTTAGGATGGCTAAAGATAGGAAATTTTGCATGAAATCATACTTCTTACTTTGGCCATTTTCCAAAATCCCAGTTAATCGTAGAGATAGCTTATAAACATTTTCCCAGTTATTTAGAACTATATTATCATACTTTTTACAACAATAACATATTTCTGGTAATGTAACAAGGATACGTACCAAAGTCAGTTTTCTGGGTATCATTTTTCAGGGTTTTACTGGGTATTGTGAGTTGCTGATGTGTAGTCACTTAAATAGTTGTGCAACTCATTAAACATGTTTAAAATACCCATATATATTATAGCAAAGTGTGCATGCAATATGAACTTAATAAACACAGCGGTTGGTGCGTACAGCTTTTGGTTAGCCCATTCCAATTTCGGCTAAAGTTTGTGCAATGGCTAAAATAACAACATTTTACGGTACAATTTATCAACTTTTGTTGAACTTTGTTAAAACTCAAAAGTGAAATGCCACACATCAGCAATATGAAACAAACTATTATTAAGTTTGAAGAAGGTTTCAACATGTTTAGTTTGCTGGTAGAATGGCTAGTTTCGATTTGAAATTCGAATTAAAAGAAAAGAGTTAACTTTTTAATTCAGAAAGTTTTCAAATTAATTTTGCTTTATCAACTACTAGTGAAAACAGATTTTTTCCTCCAACAAAGTCTTTCAAGATATTAGCTGATGAGGGTAAGTTTTTGTATGCATCAAAAATTTTACCAAACTTCTGTTGAACCTTGTCAAAACTAAAAAGTGAAATGCCACATATAAAATACAGAATCATTAAATCAGAAAAATGTTTGAAGAAATATCTTTTGGACCATTGGAGGAGGATGATGGGCTGAGTAATTGAGCCCTGTTATGTGGCTTCCAAATTTTAGCTAAATCGTCCTTTGGAAATATTTTAAAAGCCAATTGCTATTTAAAAAAAGTGAAAAGTTATTTTTATAAAAAATCCTAAAAATTGTTGAGCAACAGGGATCCACAACGGATCGTTAGACTTATACAGGTACCAGTACCTAACTCAATTTTAGTTGTAAAGTGATACTGATAGGCGTCGAATCGTTGCATGTAGGCTATCGGTACCAGCTCGATGATATTCAAAAGTAGCTGACGGCCTCAACTACACTGCGCTTTGCTATTAACCTGAAGCAAGCATTGCAATTGAGTGAACAGCTAACTTTGTAGTTGGAGGAACCGGTACCAGGTAAATTAGTACCTAACTTAATTTTAGTTGTAAAGTGATACTGATAGGCGTCGAATCGTTGCTTGCAGGCTACAGGTACCGGCCCGATGATATTCAAAGTAGCTGACAGCCTCAACTACACTGTGCTTCGCTATTAACCAGAAGCATGCATTGCAATTGAGTGAACAGCTAACTTTGTAGTTGGAGGAACCGGTACCAGGATACGGCAACACTACTGTTACACGTTATTACAGCCATATGATTCAGTCTCTGATCTTGAATTGCAATTAAAGTTCTCCGGAGGAACTCATAGTTTACTGCTTAATGCTTACATCACTATAGCCTACGCATATACTTTCAAGTAGAGGTCTGTTTGTCCAATTTGCTGTAGCCTAATGCGTCTAGCCTATGGAGATGCTTTAGAAACTGCCTAACATCAAACACTCACTTCGAAGAAATTGTTAGTTTTGAGTCTAAGTGGTAGGTATAAGCTTTAAAAATTGCAAAATAACAAAATTACTGAAAAGTTTTTCATATGCGCTCAATTAACAACTTTTTCTGCACCTATCAGACTATTTTACATTGCCTCCAATTGTTTTTCAAGCAAACTTTCCACTCCTCACAAGGTGGCGTAAGTGACAAGTTTAAACGCAATTTCACGCATTACGCTGTCACACTATGTAATGTTTAGAGACTATGGTTCGATCGAACCCAGTTTAAGAACCACTGCACTAGAAATATCCTATATGGCGATTGCGGTGCCCAACACTAGGTTGTCAATTTCGTGATGTTGCACGACATATATTTACATTTGGTAAAATACATCAACTTCTTTATATTTCTGTTTCAGTTTTAGAGGTAAATTGCAAGTTTTTCTGATTACCTATCGATGCTTAGGGTGACTCGTAAGTTATTCTGTACGGGTAGTAGCCTACAGTAGAAATTGGATATTACGATGCCGGCTATAACGACAATTCGCTTTTAACAACACGTTTTTGTTGGTCCCGGCAGAATTCCTATAGCTGTAGCAACAATTCGCTTTTAACGACACTTTTTTCACGGTCCGTTGAGATGTAACAGCGGGATTTTACTGTTTATTGTTAATAGAACATGCAGGATAAAACTTGATAGACATGTGGAATTCCACTTTTTCAAAGCGATAAATTTAATACGGAATTTCACTGTTTAACTGCAGCTACAGGAAAACCGGGAGTAGTAAGTAGTTTAGTCAATTATGACCAAATTGATCGCAAAAACGCAATTGGGATTGCATTATTTTTAGGTCGAGTGACACTAGACCGCAGAGTTCCTTTGCCACTTCTCTGATCTGTTTTTGTTAGCACAAAAGTTCTTAATAAACCAAAGTTTATGTCCATTTATTGCAGAATTCTACTTGCTAGTATTAATACCCAAATGAGGGCGTTATAGGTTTCTAGTATATTTCCACTCCGGCTTTTGTTTTGAGCCATTAAGTTATATTTTGTTGTTATTAGCTAGGATTCTTTCTAAAGAAATTTTGCTTTTTTTTCAGCTTGCGTAAGAAAAAATCATATCACAAGAGATGCAAGCGAAAGTGAAATTCAAGGGTGCATAATTCGCTGGTTTGTGAATGCCGAAGATCGACAAGGTGAACGGCAAGCCAGAGCAAGCAGAAAAACAATGCGTAATAACCGAAAGCATTAAGATACAGGTCATTCCTGGGAAACTAAACGAGATGTTTTCAATTTGAAGTTGTTTCTATAATTTTTTTTTGTTATGAAAATGCTGACTGCAACAACGTTAGTGCCAGTTTTATCTTTTATTTGGTTCTCTGATTTGCCGTACTCCTGCCTGATCTTCGGCATTCGCATTGCTGAAACGATTTAAAAAATTATTGTTGTGGAGCACAGTTGGGGGGTCCCAAACATTTGTCTCTTAATTATTTATCAATAAAAATGTTTGCTTTCTAGGTTAAGTCGTCCAAAAATTTATTGTGGAAGGTTCCTTGGGGGCACCTCTAAACTATGTAAAAATATTTATCTTCTAAATATCTACTAATATCAACAACAATTACTTCTCTGGCTTAAGTCATTTAAAAAAATGATTTTGGGCGATAGCAACCCCAACATATGCCAAAATATTTCCTCCTACATATATATTAATATCAAAAGCAATTAGCGCCTTAAGTCATTCAAAAAAATTATTTTTTTGCGGAATTCCTGGAGGGAATGGATGGCACTAAAAAGTTGCAGGCGACAAAACTGCGTTTGTAACTCATCAAACCGTAATCGAGTTGCAAGCAAAAGTTTTCAAGTGAAATTTGCAAGATAGATAAATACTAAGGAAACATCAAATATGACAAAAGTAGGGGGTGCAAGATGGAAGCTCTCTAATAAAAATTTGACTTTTTAACTTTATGATCTAGACAAAAAAAGTTCAAGGATATGCAGATGGGCATAAAAAATGAAACATGACATTTTAGTGGAGCTGCCTTGAGGGGCTCTGTCCAAATGCCCTTCCAAAATTGAAAAATTTAACCCCTCGGCTTACACAAATTAAATCCCCAAGATATTTGAACATAAGAAAAGGTAAATCACGACCAAATTTTGGGTTGTCATGTTTAGACGAGCCTCCAAAAATTTTAACTACTTGAAGTAAATTTTTTGTATAGGGTAAAATATGACATATATAAAAGTTAACAAAACGTGCAGCCACCCATTTAGTTGTCGGAAGGGCATTGGGTAGGCTGCCCTAAAATTTTTAAGTAGGCTACTCTAGCTGTAGAAATTAAAGTTTTAGGATAGATTAGTATAAAACAAAAAGAAAACGTTACAAAATTTGAGATGCCTTGTGGGGATTTGCTCTTAAATGGTCCACGAAATATAACATTTTTATTTGCCATCAGCTAGATGGCTGAAATTTCCAGAACGAGTTGGTATAAAAAAAATGGTAGAAGATTTACACTCGGGAATTCCAGGTACGGAGATTTTCCTCCAAATCGACCTTCGACATTTAAGAGGTTGAATAACTTGAGCTTAATGGCTTTGATAGATTTGAGCTAGATGGCCCTTTTTTTTACTAAACTATCAATCTGTAACATTGAAAAAACCGTCTTGTAAATCACAGTTTTTGAAAACTCTTATTTACAGTTTTAGTATCAAATTGTGGATTTAATGTGCAGTTGCTAACAGGGCCTCAGAGAGAAATTTTTCCGGGGAGTACGAAGGTCGATGCCGGGCCCCCAAATCTCTTCGGGCACCAAAGTAGCGCAAAATTTTTTATTCCGATTTTCTGCCAAAAATTGGGTAAAGACCAAAACAAAAAGGTCTTCACTGAAATTTAGCCCGAATTTTTTCCCAAAATTAGGTGAAGACCAAAAAAAGGTGGGTCTTCACTGAAAGTTAGTCCGATTTTTTCCCCAAAATTAGGTGAAGACCAAAACAAAAAAAGGGCTTCACTGAATATTAGTCCATTTTTTCTCCAAAATTTGGTGCAGACCAGACCAAAAAAACTTAACGCGAGAACCTAAACTCTTCCGGGCCCCCTAGACCCGGGCCCGGGTACGATGTACCTTCTGAACCCCCCTCTCGTAAGCCCTGGTTGCTAATATGTTGAAATGCAACGCGAAAAAGGGTTTTCCAAATCCGAAATGGCTGTATAATGCGTGGCATATCTGGCTGAGGTTTAAGCTATGAATTTAGTTTATGAAATATAACATTGATGGAAAATTGTTAAAATTTTTAAAATCGTTTTATGTTATTTCATAATGAAGTGAAAACTATTACGAATTTGTAAAAAGATGTGAATTTTAGCATTGTAAACTGCTATGTAAGCTTTTTACGAGTAGTTGACGTTTCTAGATTTTTTTTGATTTTTGATTACCTTTCTGGCCATTTAGTTTTAAAAGCGAATAACCACAAAGCTGTTGAAGGTGAAAACAAAATTTGAAAGGGGCGCATTAAAATTCTTGATCTGACTGGTTACAAATTCGCTTAAAACGCAATTTGGATCACTATTTCAAAGGTTTATATATTGGTATTCAATAAAGCTGGATACCGTCCCAAATTAAGTCCCTGGATATGGTTTGTGTTCTGTCTGTTCTGGTTAACTATTGTAAAATGCCTAGTCTAGCTCAATTAGCAAAAAGATTTGCTTAAAAATACAATATTTTAAAAGTTATTACTTTTTTATCAGGGATGACCTGTACCTTAATTAATAGGGTTTGTTAATGGTCGCTTATATAGAATGGTAATTGAAATGGCTGGAACAGTGTACAGTAAGCGGTATATGTGCTGTAATGATGAGATATCAGATACGGTTTGGGTTTGGTCCAGCTCCGGTTAGAATATGGCTACCTGCTTTCATCCACATCTAGTACAGATAAGGTGGCCCTGGTCTGGACTGTTAGACTGCCGGAACAAAATACTAAATACAGTATGCTGCGATCGGCTTGGGCTCGTAATTAAGGTGGCTGGAACTATGTACAGTAAACAATATATGCTGTAATGGTGAGATTATTTGACACGGTCCGGGTTTGGTCCAGCTCCAGTTAGAATACGGCTGCCGGCTTTTATCCGCTTTTGGTACATACAATATGGCTCTGGTCTAAACCGCTGCGCAGCCCATCTCCGGTCTCGACCTGACTGCCGGCTTTGGGCCAGTGTATTGCACCTATCCGGGCCTGATCCGGCCCAGATAATTTCTGTTATCTGGGTTAAAAACAATTGGGCAAAACAATGTTCAAGAAAACAACTCACCTTGAACACTTAAGTGTTATACTGACATTAATCATAGGTAGGCAAGTTAATGCAAAACGTTAGCTTCGTTAACCACTAGTTCGTTAACAAACTTCATACCAGAATTTTCCACTTATTATACCCCCCCAGTTATTATACCATGGTATAATAACTGGAAACTGTTTCCAGTTATTATACCATGGTATAATAACCCGTATCGAACTTCCGTAGTGTGACCAGTGACCAAAAATTTGTCAAGCATCGCAATGGCAGCGTTGCCGTATGCATATCGACTGAAATCTTGGAGATAATTAGGCAAGCACGTTCTCTTTGCATCAATTACCAGTATGTTTTGTAAAAAATTTGGTAAAAAAAATTGTGTTTGGTAAAAAATTCTTGTCAGAACCGTAGGGCAAGTACCGGTAGCCGACTGCCGTTTCCGGTTATTATACCATGGTATAATAACCTGGATCAAACTTTATTCTCAATTTCGTCATTTTCCAGTTATTATACCTGGTATAATAAGTGAAAAACTCCGGTACCTTCGTTAACGTTAATGTAAGATTGTGCTATGTTCCTCTTGTTATCGTTCGTTTGTGCTTCGTTTATTACGTCACTGTTGTTGCTAACAGTTGTTTTAGTTCACCTTTGCCGTGTCAGTTCAAGGCTAGCGGAGTAATACGTTAAGTTAGTGTTGAGCTCGTATTCAGTTTGGTGTAGCTTTGAGTTGTAATTTATATCGTCCGTACTATTTTCAGATAATGATTCGATCATTTTCGAGTAATATAACTGTACATCGAAAATAAGTCGTATTTCTTCATGATCGAATTATAACTTACCGGTACCGTAGTTAGGATAGGCCTATTTCTGCAGTAGCGAAGATGGTGATAATATCCTGCGCCTTTCCAGGGTGCGATTTCAAGTCGGAAGATGTTACAGAGGCCATCGCATGCGCTCTCTTGCAGAGCCACGCATTCATTCACAATAGTGCTTCCGCTGTTTACCAACGCGACGAGCCCACACAAGCTCGCAAGTGTCCCGGGCTTATACTGGAAAGACCCTGCATTGATATCGGTGTCTCCATGGAAGATTGGAACTTATTTTTGCGGAGATGGCGCGTCTTTAAGGAGGGCTCGGGCATTAGCGACACAGCACCCCCGCCGCAACTCTTTCAAAGCACCAGCAAAGCATTAGGTGACAACTTGCTTAAGTTCGATGCCGATATCACCACTAAGCCCTTGGACGAAATTACGGAATCAATCTGGCGTTTAGCCGTTGTCCCCATAGCCACCGTCGTCCTCAGAACAGAATTGATACAGATGCGCCAGATGCGAGAGGAATCGTTTAGGTCGTTCTCGGCACGAGTACGCGGAAAAGCGGACACCTGCGCCTTCTCCACGGAGTGCTCGTGCTGTCTACGGGTCAACTACACTGACCACATGATACGTGACACATTACTGAATGGAATCTCCGACTCTGACAATCGTAGGGAGGTATTCGGAACGGCAGATATTCTTACCACGGCGATCAGTGATGTTATTGCTCTGGTTAAGAGCAAGGAAATGGCACGGAATGCTATGCCTACCCTCGATGTATCTGCTGTCTCCGCTTTTCGGCGCCAACTAGCGACCCCTCCGAATGAAGACTGTCGCCCCTCGTCCTCACATCATCCCTCCCTGGTCAAGACCAGCCCATCGGAGCGATCCCCTCGCCCAATATGCAAGCAACCATTTTCCGTGTATAGAGAAAGCTCTCGTGGGTGGAACACCAAACCATTTACTTTATGCATCGACTGCTTCCGCACACGTCGGCGCAATCAGCGGAGGAAACCCCTGCCACCTACGTCGTCTGCTATCACAGACTGTAGCTGAACACTTGATGAAACAGGCCATTTAGGAGCGATCATGACAACTCCTTCATCGCCATTGGAAGAGCAAGTAGAGGTTTCCCTCCAGGAATCCAGAATATCAGACAATGATCACTACGTCTTCCAGGATGGCCACTGGACGAAAGCAGCCATGCGTGCACACCCTCTTATTACCGTATGTGTTTCTGTAGATAAATCATGGTACCGCACCAGGCATGGCCCCATAATTGCCAGGAATGTGCCTGCTATTGCAGACACTGGCGTTCAAACTAACGTGTGGTCACTGCGCCATTTTTTAGCGGCCGGTTTCGACCGCAGCATCCTGATCCCTGCATCAGATCTAGTCGCTGCAAACCATTCTGGCATCAACATCGTTGGGGCTTTCTTTGCCGTCATTAAGGGGTTGGACGCTAACAAGACCGAGGTGCAATGTCATGCAATGATCTATGTCAGCGATGATGTTAGTCACCTGTACTTGTCCCAGGCTACATTAGCGAACCTAGGTGTGCTGTCTCCTCAGTTTCCTCTGATAGGTGAGCACCCACCTCTCGAGAATCACAACCAGGGCTGTGTCACTCAGCCCCCTACCATTCCTATTCGCTCGATGTCTGGTGGCTGCTCTTCTCTCAGTCAACCTACAGACACTTGCACCTGCCCCCAGCGAACCGCAGTGCCGTCGCCCCCGTCATCACTACCGTTCCCTTGCACACCAGAGAACAATGCCAAATTGCGAGAATGGCTTTTGGACAGGTATGCGACCTCTACCTTCAACACTTGCCCGCATTGCCCTCTACATTGCATGGCTGGACCCCCAATCGAAATCTACGTTGATCCCTTGGCTAAGCCCGTGGCATGTCACACCCCTGCCACCATCCCCCTTCACTGGTAACAAAAGGTCCATGACGACCTACTTCGTGATGAGGCAATGGGAATATTGGAAAAAGTGCCACATGGCGAACCTACACAGTGGTGCCATCGCACAGTCATTACCAGGAAACATGATGGATCTCCCCGCCGCACTGTGGACTTGTCACCATTAAACAAGTTTTGTAAGCGTGAAACTCATGCTTTTGAAGCACCATTCCATCTTGCTCGTCGACTGCCGAGAAACACATGGAAAACCATGACAGATGCATGGAATGGGTATCACAGCGTCCCACTACAAGATTCTGATCGACACCTCACCACCTTCATTACACCATTTGGTAAATGGCGACAGAGATGGGCACGATCTTGATCTTCAAGATCACATTTCTTTAATGATCTGATCTTGATCTTCAAGATCACAGTTTTTGAGTGATCTTGATCTTGAAGGTCAAGATCACTTTCATTTTTATATGTCGCTTAGGGTAAGCATCGCCGAGGCCAGGTTGTGTGATATTCAGAAAGTATTTCATGGCTCCGACAAGGAATGGAGTCTAAACTACAGAAAGTAATCCGCATTTGCCGCGGTACAGACAGGACAGGTACGAACCAGTAAGGCAGTACCAATACCTAACCTGCTAACTTGAGAAAAAAATTAGTCAGGGCCGCAGAGAGGGGGGACAATGACCCCGGGGCCCATGGGCTTCAGGGGGGCCATCATGGGGCCGTTGGCTTTAGGGGGCCCAGTAGAGGGCCAATCGGTTTGAGAGGGGCTCATCAAAATGACACTGAGAAATCAGCATGTGAAGCCCGAAGACATTTTTGTTTTTGTTTTTTTTGGAGATCACCTAAATTCGACCGGAAAGACCGGTAGAATTTCGGTAAAGACCTTTTTTTTTTTTTGAGATCACATCATATTGCGGACCAAACCGCGGCATTTTCTCCGTCTGTTTTGGACTTCACAGAACCGGAAATCCGTCATATTCGAGCTCGCCCCGGGCCCACGTTCGGCCCCCGGCGCCCCTGAAATTAGTTACAAATCAGCTTCGTTAAAAAAATTAATTAAATCTAATAAATTAAATTAGATCTAACACAAGTTGCCAACGGCCCGCCACAATTGCGACGTTAAAATGTGTGCCCGTGGCGCTTTGAAGCGGAGATGGGCCCTGCAAAATCACAAACTCGCGACACCCGTAAAAGGTACCGTATTAACTGAGTATAATGAAGATTTGATATGTTTGATTTGGTTTTGTTCTTGAATTTCGTTATTATTATATAAAACTAGCTAAAGTGAACTAAAAGAATTTTCAAGATTATTTAAACTACTAAACTACAAAAAGTTTGTGAGTGTCAAATGCCTTACGTTATTAGCAAAATCAGCACCGTCATTGCACATTGATAGTCAATACTGATACAGCGTTTGACATTTATAGCTTACCCTCCTCCAAGAATCACGACTATCTCTAAGTACTAAAGGTAAAGTGATCTTGATCTTCAAATCACGATCTTGATCTTCAAGATCACTGTGTTTGGATGATCTGATCGTGATCTTCAAGATCACATTTTTTGGATGATCTGATCTTGATCTTCAAGATCACCAAAAGGTGGTGATCTTGCCCATCTCTGAATGGCGATATACAAGAGCACCGCAAAGTTTCCTTTGGTCCGGAGATGGGTACAACCGCCGATTCAGTGCTATTATCGCCGATTTTGTGCGTAAAGAACGCTGCGTCGATGATACAATTTTTTATGATGATACAACAGCACTGGTGGCGTACCATTGAATTCCTGACCCTGGTTGGACGGGCAGGTATTGTCCTCAATCCTGAAAATTTCCAGTTTGCTGAACGTTCGGTTGACTTTGCTGGTTTTTGTACCTCCGAATCGGCTGTAGAGCCGCTGCCCAAATACTTGAACGCTATTCAGAACTTTCCTACCCCCAAGAACCTAACAGACGTGCGGAGTTGGTTTGGTCTGGTAAACCAAGTAGCAAACTATGCGCAACTTCGTGACATGTTGGCACCGTTCAAACCATTCTTGAGTCCCAAACGCAAATTTCAGTGGTCGGATGAGCTCGACAGAGCATTTATCGATTCTAAAACCGCTATTACTGACCCCATTCGGCATGGCGTTGAGATTTTCGACCCCAACCGACGCACATGCTTGCGGCCAGACTGGTCAAATAGAGGCATCGGCTATTTTCTACTCCAAAAGCATTGCTTGTGCAACTCTAGTATTCCCAATTGCTGCAATTCAGGTTGGCGGGTGACGTTAGCTGGATCTAGGTTTTTATCGTCGACTGAGCAACGTTATGCCGCGATTGAGGGTGAAGCGTTAGCGGTCGCGTGGGGTTTAGAGCAAACCAAGTATTTTACTCAAGGCTGCGACAACCTCGTCGTAGTAACAGTCCACAAACCGCTTGTTAAAATTTTTGGTGACCGGACTCTGGATGAAATTACTAATACTAGACTTTTTCGATTGAAACAGCGTACTTTATTGTGGCGTTTTGAGATTTTTCATTTGCCAGGGGTGTCTAACTGTGCCGCTGACGCAGCATTGCGTCACCCGGTGTCGTGTAATTTCATAGCTACTAGGTTGTCTCATGAGCAAGGCTCACCTGACGTTGTCGAACAGGCACTCGTTACCGCTATTTAACGCAAAACCTCTGATATTGCATGCTTCCAATGGCGTGATCTAAGAGCCCAGACAAGTCGTGACCCCGCATTGAGCAAGCTTTTGCTTGCTATTGAGTCTAATTTCACTGCAGATGTCTCTAATTCTCCTTTAATACGTCAGTATCTCCCTTTTCGTGACGGCTATTATACTTTAGATGGTGTTATTTTATATCGCGACCGTGTTGTTGTACCGGCATCGCTTAGAAGCATTGCCTTTAAAACCTTACATGCTGCTCATTAAGGCGTGTGGGCCATGGAACGACGTGCAAGGGCGACAGTATTTTGGCCCAGCATGACTCAGGACATTAACACTACTCGTAATTCTTGTATTCACTGCAACCGTAATGCGCCCTCTCAAGCAGCTGTCCCACCGATGCCCATCAACCCGCCTACCACGCCCTTCGAGCACATTTTTGCCGACTTTTTTGATTACGGTGGACGCCACTTTTTGGTGATTGGGGACAAATTCTCAGGTTGGGTAGATGTGTTTGGCACATCGCCAGGGTCAAACATCGCGGGCGCACCTGCTTTGATTCGCCTCGTAAGGACTTACTTTGCTACGTTCGGAGTGCCTGATGAGGTATCGACAGATGGAGGTCCTGAATTTACAGCTTTTGCCACGAAGCAATTTTTTACAACTTGGGGTGTCAAACATCGCGTGTCATCGCCTTATTTCCCTCAATCTAATGGTCGTGCCGAAGTGGCTGTAAAGGCCGCTAAGCGCCTGCTGATGGCCAACGTCAGTCCCAGTGGTGATTTAAATGACGATTCGTTTTTACGAGCGCTGTTACAATTGCGTAACACTCCTGACCCCGATTGTGACATGTCTCCTGCTGAAATAGTGTTCGGTTGCCCCTTGCGAGACGCCTTTTCTTTTGTTAACCGCTTATCCAAATTTACTAATCGTTCGATACGACGCACGTGGCGTGAAGCATGGAGAGCCAAAGAAGATGCCCTTCGTCTGCGTGCCGGACGTAACGACGC
Organism: Trididemnum nubilum; assembly: GCA_963965965.1. Taxonomy (NCBI): domain Eukaryota; kingdom Metazoa; phylum Chordata; class Ascidiacea; order Aplousobranchia; family Didemnidae; genus Trididemnum; species Trididemnum nubilum. The sequence continues at coordinate 30,384,940 of OZ014482.1, read as the reverse complement.
TGCACTGCGTAGAAACAGTCGCCCCTAGGCGCCTTGCATTGCGGTGAGCGTGTGTTCCTTCAGAATCAAACAGGCAATCATCCCCGCAAATGGGATAAAGTTGGCACCGTAGTTGAGACTCTGGGCTTTGATCAATATGCTATCAAGGTGGGTGGATCGGGACGCATAACCAAACGTAATCGACGCTTCCTCCGACCCATCCCAACCACAGCTCATGATACTACACCTTTTGACCCTGGGACTCCTTCGATTCCTATTCCATCTTCCTCCTCAGATACAGATGCACTATCACGTGGTTCAGCAGTCTGTCAGGACCCACAGACCCCCCAATTACCACACTGAACCATCATGACCAGCAGGACCCTTCCAATACCGATGTAAACCACGAGTCATGCTCCACACCCTCAGTTGCTTCAGGACCAAATCAAAGTCTTCCCGACATCTCTGAACTCCTTACCTTGGCCGATATGGGTGAGCCCTCAGCTTGCCCTGCGGTACGTCGCTCTAATCGCATTCGCCGTCCCACCCTGGAATTGGACCCGACCAATGGGCTGTGGGTCAAGAAGGGGTCCATGTCATAACTCTGGAGCGGGAAACAAACTGGGGGGGATGTAAGATTGTGCCATGTTCATCTTGTTATCGTTCGTTTGTGCTTCGTTTATTACGTCACTGTTATTGCTAATAGTTGTTTTAGTTCACTCTTTGCCGTGTCAGTCTCTAGGCTAGCGGAGTAACACGTTAAGTTAGTGTTGAGCTTGTACTCAGTTTGGTGTTGCTTTGAGTTGTAATTTACATCGTCTGTACTACTTTCAGATAATGATTCGATCGTTTTCGAGTAATATAATTGTACATCGAAAATAAGTCGTATTTCTTCAGTTAATTCGTTATTTTCAGCTTTAATTAACGAAAGTTAATGAAGTTTATTAGTATTTTGAGTGTAATTTACATTTCTTTTCATTCATTCACTTCTAGAACACAAAATGACACTGTTGAGCTGATTGCTAGGAAAAATTTATTGCTGTGGTGGTCACTCTTTTTGTGTTTTGGAAGTTACATTTTACAGTCTAATCTAACTTCAAGATAAAAATAGGTTAAAGCGCACAAACGAAGCTGCGATCGGAAAATCTTTGGAAATTGTGAACAGCGATAATTAATAGACCTATGAAGCTGCAGGTTGTTATTTGCCTCAAAAGAGCTTCTTTCTTCGCTTTTTCTATAAAATTCGTGCTAATACGCAAAAAGTGTTACTAGCGCAAACTGGTTTGTACCGGTACGACTAATGAATGGTGCACGAAATTAATGATAAAAAACTTAACGGAAGTTAATTTAATCCGTTAACATAAAAAAAAACTTTTTAACGGATTAATAACTAAATGAAAAAGTTAGATTCGTTATTGACGGATTTGCGCCCACCTATGACATTAATTCATTATAATTTCTTATTATTTTTCATTATTATTGTTGTGACACTGGTAGAACGCCGATTTCTCATCAATCTTTATTACGTTGAATTTTTAGTATACCGCATACGTATTATTAACAATATGGTCTTTCCAAAAAGATCAATCAGTTTCTTGCCTACGACAATATAAACATACATAGCGATAAAAATGTACTGGTATTTACTTTTTCGCAACTTTTCATACTGATCGAAAGTAAAATAATGTGTCAAGACCGATAAAACTAAAGTTAACAAATGATTTATAGAATTCGAAATATTTTCCAAAAAATGACGTAGTTATCGAATGTTCGCTATTCGCATAATTTGAGTATGAAATATCAAATAACGAATAGCAAATAAGATCAAATGAAGTGAACTTTCGATAGCCGTAGAATATTTGTCGCCTACAATTTTTCGCTATTTTTTGAATAACGAATATTTGATAAAGAACGAAGAGCATGTAACGACACCCTAGTTTGGGCTAGCAGTTATTTTTTGGGCTCCAGTCTAAACTAGTCGGCTCATTTGCAGCTCTGGGTCAAATGTGGGAGGGTCATTTACAAAAAATTGTTTTTGAGGGATCCATTTGGGGGAGTTTCTAAAGGGCATTGTACCCCCAAACTTTGTCAAATCATTTGTCTCTCAAATGTCTACACTCTACAAATATCAAAAAAGACTATTGCCCTAGCTGAAGCTGTTCAAAAAATTGATTCTGGGGGTCCATTTGGGGGGTGCCCGAAGAGGTGGGACCCCCAAATTATCAAAACATTTGTTTCTAAATATCTACAAATATAAAAAAACTGATGCCCTAGGTTAAGCCATTCAAAAAATTGATTTTGGGGGATCTCCGAGGGAGTGGTACCCCCAAATTATGTCAAAATAATTTGTTTCCTAAACATCTGCTGATATGAAAAAACTAGCGCCCTAACTGAAGCAGCTAAAAAAGTTTGATGTTTTGGGGTCTCATTGAGGGGGGTTTCCGGGGGAGTCGCCCCAAAACACTTCGAGGGACAAAATTGCGTTTGCAGCTCAACAACTTAAGACAAGATTTAGATTTCGATGTATTGTGGTTTAGAAGAGCGTACAAGATGTAGGAAGTAAGATAAAAAAAGAAAAAAAACTCATCGCGGCCAAAAGCGAATAGGTGGGGATAAAAGATATCTTACGACATATAACCGCGTGAAATATTTTTGCCGTAGGCTACTTAAGCCATTTTTGATTGAGACCGCTTTTTGGGTCCTAAAACCAAAGTCACGAGACTAATTGCCTCGAAATTTGATACAAACATGCAACTTAATAATCTCAAACTGCTGCCGAAATGTCATGTAGCTAGACTAAACCGTTCTCGAGTTATAAGCAAAAGTCTTGAAACTTCGCACTTTTTAGTTTGAAAATGGTCGAGTAAAAAAAGGAACACGCGACGCGAGCGTTGGTCGTTCCAAAAAACTCGTTCATACATAGCGCGAACGCGAACAAAATTTAGTTTGCGCGGAAAACCGCGTAAATTGCCTTCAGAGCGAATTTTTAGGCAGCGTTCGCGACAGCTTTTGCGTTCATTTAATCAGAGCTTTCAATTTAGGCTGCGTCACCATGTATACTAACTGCAGTACGTTACAGCACTGATATACTGACAAATACACGTAATTCAATGCAGCTATATATCACATAATATATACCAGAGGTGGAGTCCTCAAGGACACATTTTGAAGTCCTTGGCCTTGAAGGTCAAGTCCTTGGCCTCGAAGCCTCAAGTCCTCGAAAATTGCCCTGTCCTCTGCTCGAGGACAGCACTCTTTTTTGAAGTTAAAATTTCGTTGGAAAACGCCAAAACCTCGCGGAAAATTTGCGAACACCTTTTTTGTTTTCCTCACTTGGAGCATAGGCGTAGCGAAGGGGAAGCAGGGGGCCTGCCCACCCCCCAAATGAAATTTTATCAATGACAAAAAAGCCTATTGTTTTTTTAGTTTCAGTTTCTTTTTAGCATTTTTTGCTTACAACAGTAACTAACAACGATATTGAAAATTAGAGGCGCTAGGCCCCCCTCAATTCAATCTTTGCCAGCCATTTTAAACCTATAACCCGGAGGAAATGGAAAGTTTTCGTAATAAAAAGTTGCTATCTCAGGCCCACGTCAACCCTTTTTGTGAACGCAATGCATTAATCAGGGCCGTATTTACCATAATATGACGCAGTACCAGCTAGATGCCCCGAGCTGAAATCGTAAGACTTTTTTGGTCTTTACCTATATATGGCACAAAGATGTTGCAAAAATCTCCAAAGTGCCAGGGGCCAAGCGCGATGTAAATCCAGCCCGGCAATAACATGGTTAGTAGACGTAACCATCTATGGTACCATTTTTCAATAACGTTTCAGTAATTCACCTCCAACCTCGTCGGTTTTTACCCAAAAAATACTTTAAAAAAATTAGCCATGAAAAATGCTGATTGAACAAATCATTAAACTTCAATTGAGGACGCCTGGGCCCCCTGGCCGAACATCATAGGCGTAGCCAGGGGAGGGAGCCCGGCCCCCTCCAATTGAAATGCTACCAATAATAAAAATGTCACAAAAAGGCTATTGTTTCGTCAGTTTCAGTTTCTTTTAGCATCTTCGCGTACAACAGTAATTACCGGTAACAAAAATATTGACCCAAAAGGCCCGGGACCCCTCAATTTAAATTTTACCAACCAATTTAAATTTGCCCGCTACAATATTATTTCAATGGCCCCCAATTTAAATGGGCTCTCAACAATAATATTTAATTGGGCCCCCAACAATAATATTGATCCAGGAGCCCGGGCTACCTCAATTTAAATTTTGCCAACCAATTTAAATGGGCCCGCTACAACAATAATTAAATGGCCCTCAATTTAAATGGGCCCCAACAGTAATATTGATTCAGGGGGCCCGGGACCCCTCAATTTAATTTTTGCCAACCAATTTAAACGAGTAACCTGAGTGAAAATACGAGTTTTTATCCTGCAAGTTGCTAACTCAGGCCTTCATGTAACCTTTTTATAAACGTCATGCAATAACTAGGGTCGAATTTAACAAATGGCTCAGTGCCAGAGGCCCCGCGCGCATATAAGACATTTATTGGTCTTCACCTGTATTTGGCCGGAAAATATTGCAAAAACCCCAAAGTGCCAGGGGCACTACTCAATGTAAATCCGGCCCGGGCAATAAACATGGTTGGTGTTAAAAATGTAGTACTTTCAAATGGCTCTAAATTCGTGCGTAATGTGGTCCAATGGTGTTACAACACCTTTTTTTTTTCAAAAAATTCCGAAAAGTAGCCCGGCGGCATGGAGCTTTGCCCCAGACCCCCCTTAATGATACGTTTGAAATGCAGTCACTTCTTTACTCAACACGTCTCCCAATTAAAACATTTTCACATTTTAACTTTTGGTTTAAGCCCTCTCCCTTGAACGAGTTCCTAGTTACGTGCCAACACCGGACTACGGCTTCTGATCTTTCATTCTACGATATCTTTGCCCCCACAAAAATTCCTTTTTCGAAGTTTCTGATGACGTCATTGTATGTGATTTGGACCCCCCCATCAAGAATTTTGACTACGCCTATGCCCGAACATGAACTCCTATAACTGGTTATTTTCAATTTTCATGACAAAACAAAAATCTCTAAGGAAAATCTTCGAGTGAATTATTATTTACTGCTAAAATGTTGCAAGAGACAACGCACCTTACTTCCAAATGTCAAAAGTCTAGTGCTTTCAAATGGTTCGGAACACTTGCGAAATGTGATTCAATGGCAACAAAATAGCTTTTTTCTCCAAAAACTTGCCCAACGGCTGGGGCTTCGCCCCCAGACCCCATTCTCTGATATCTTTGAGTTACACTAACTTTCTCAACAGATTTCCAAAGTTCGATATTTGCATTTTTCAACTCTTAGTTTAAGCCCTCTCTTTTTGCAAAATCCTGATTACGTGCCAACAGGCAACAATTTCAGATCTTCCATCCTACGATATCTTAGTCCCACAAAAACTTCCTCTTTGGAAAAATTTTCATGGCGTAATTGTAGGCTGTCTGGCCAGGTGAGGATCAAATTCCTTTTAACTTGCTTCTTTCTCAAGACTTGCTGCAAGAACTCAGATAATTTTTCTTGAATTAAATTTGTGTATTGACAAAAGATTGTTGTATTATTGAATTAAAATAAGCTCGAATTAGGTTGAAAGATTAACTAAATTTTGCATCATCGATTCAAGTTGACTTAGAATTAACCTTCCCCAAGTTGATTCAGTAACAATTTACATGGAACTGATTTAAATATCAAAAAGACATCGATTTTATACGTTGAAAGAATTCGTTAAATATAGGAAATTATTTGTTGTCAAAAATATGATTAAGTTGCGACATCTTGTGATGAGATTAATATTACAGAAAGAACACTAAATGAGATAGTGAGTATACATACTATGAGATCATGTAGGTTTCCTACATAATTGCATGTAATTTTTGGTTTAGGCCTCCCCCAATCAAAAATTCTGGGTATGCCTATTGAATTGGAGATCGCCTGAAAAAAAATTTTGAAGACCTTTTGTTTGGAGAACACTTGCGCCTGTTCCTTGCTGGTCTCGAGAGGGTCTGTCCTTGGCCTCGGATTTTTTTTGTGTCCATGGTCTTGAGTCTTGTGTTCTCGACTCCACCTCTGATATATGCCATCTTCCAAATTTATGGCAAGCGATTTTCGTAAAATTTATTTGCGTACTATTTAAAGCAATAAACATTTGACATTGCATAAGTTATAGTTTGAAATTAATTTCAATTGGCCGAACCGCTCGTTTTCTCAACCCCTTAATTCCAGCTGAAATTAAAATTAAACTATTATGCTAACATCGTTGTTACTCTTATGGTAAAATACAATATAGATTTAAAAAATTTTTAAATATGTTATTTACATTTAATTTTTATTAAGCCAGGGAAAACACTGACAGAGCATAAGGAAGCGCTAGTGTTTGACAAAGTGGTGCCAAGTGTGCCGCGAAAAATTATGGATTTGCAGGTAATGTAGTGGATTTGTAGAGAGAGTGTAACGACTTTTTCGATTCGTTGCGGACTTACAATTCGGACTTAAAAAATTATGCAGTTGCAGAGGGCTTTAAAAATTACGTGGTTGCGAATTCAAGAAGTCTGAAACGTCGTTGCGGACTTGCGGGAGCGGACTAAAGCTTTTAAACGTGCAATTGCGAACTTGCGGATTAAGGAAATTGAAATTAAAAAAACTTGCGGTGCCTAGCACTAGTTTTAGCCTTTTAGATGCTACAAACCATAATTATAATAACTTTGCAACTGCGTCACAATTGATTACAGGAGAAAGTTTTTTTTATTTCCTACGCATACGAGCAATAACCGTACACTTTTTTTGATATAACTCAACGTTTGGGCTTTTTCAGGTTCGGGCCTGTACTATTCTTTTTTCAGTTCGGATCTCTTGTGCTAACAAGATCAAACCATAGACTCTTTATTAGTAAACTAGAAACTGACAGTTATGTCTAAAGCGTGACTTTTTTCTTCACGGTTTATTCGCGCTGTAATTTATGTTCAAATGGTCCAATCAAATCAGTCGAATACGTGCGCGTGACCGCAAAAACAAAACAAAAAATCGCAAGAAGAGCAAACTTTTTTCTCCCATATTCTCGTTTCTTTTTCTCCGCGCGTCTGTTTCCAGTCTACTACAATATTAAAGAGTCGATGATTATTTTGATTAGAGTGCAGCAAAACAACTCAATGCAGTAGCCTAATTGAAAAGAGCATTCAGGTCGGAAATTTTCTAGCTCAACCGAAAACTAACTTCACTAAATAAAAGCTTTCTACGACCTTCCGTTCCCGAAATATAAGAGATTAGATTTCCCCTTAGAAAGGCATTTTTCCCCGGTATAGATTTTGCCAGGGTTGCCAGTTAGAAACAAACTTTTCAAAAGTCACTACATGTTCCTAATTCTCAATAAATATTTGCGGCAGAGCTATTATATAACAAAGTTAAGGCTTAGAATGATAAATTTACCTGTTTTTCAATAAATGTAAACCAGATTTTTAAAATTTAATCTTTTGTCACAAAACTGACAAAATGGCAACACTGAAATAAAAGGAAACTGTTAATTTTGAATTGCAATATCTTGAAAAGAAGGCGTAAAAACTTCAAATTTAGTGAGAATGCATTTTAAGCTTACTTCAACATTTTGGTCAAAAAGTGAAAAACTTGACTTAATGCTCTTTTAAGTTGGAACTAGAATGGCGTCGGTAAAGCTATTAAAATCAGAGTTGCCAATAAAAATTATAGCAATAGAGGCCCTACGTTGTGTTCGAAGTACAATATCTTTGGAACAGCTGGGTCAAGAAAAATGGAGTCAACGCTAATCTAGTCTTATCAGGGTTGCCACAGAAACTTCAAAATCAAATTCCAGGACTTTTTTTGGTCATTTTCCATGACTGTTTAAGTTTTTTTTTACCGGTCTTTAAATTCAATTTTGACGATTACTCTTTCATGCACCTACTTTTTTGTACTTGTAATTGGCAAAAAATTATGATGTAACGCACTTGCATTCCACGTACTGACTACTAGCCAGATGCAAAGCCAGAAATTTTCCATAGAAGGGCTGTGATTTTGGGTTGAAGGCGGAGCTAGGGGCAAAGCCCCCAGCCCTCGAAGATTTGGCAATTTTTTTGCGATAATAACTTGATTTTAGGCTTTGTTTGGTAAAAATTATTCCTTATAAAATCTGAAATGTGGAATTGAAATTAGCAGTGCAAAAACATGATTAAACTGGTTGCACAAATGGGCTACAGGTGATGGCTAGAGCTCGACCAATATGACTTCTTGAGGCCGATACCGATGTATTAACTTACTAACTACCAAATTTTGTCTCTATTTTTCCCTTAACTTGATACTAAAAGCTTCAATAATCCTCCTCTAAAGAAAAGACTATCGCAAACATAATTCATACTAAGCAAATAGAACCCAAGATCACTCGTGCTTGCTCTAAAAGATAAACAGTTTAAGGTAATTGCGCTAAGCCGATATTTTACCGACGACACATAGCCAGTTCGATAAACCAGCTCGGCCCTGATATTGGTCGAACTCTAGTGATGGGTAATGGTAAAACTTCAGTCCTAGCGTTATTTCCAGCCAGTAAACCATATCATTTGAAAAATACATAGCTTATTTGCATGCCAACGTGCAAACAAAAAAACGCTTTCCTAGCTCTAACCCCGACCTTAAACTTAACCCAAACAGTGACCATAGCTCTAATCAACCCTAACGTTAATCCTAACCTAACCATTAAATCTAAACCCACTAACGATATTAGTTTGAAAAATAAAAGAGTATTTGAGCAAATGTGCACCCACTCTTATTCTCTCTAAGCAGAGCTCATTTGCACGCTTAAGTGTACATGGGCACTTTCTTTGAAAAAACTCACTAGTTCTAATCCAAATCGTCTGTATTTTATAACGCTAGATAAAGATATAGTTTGGGAAGAGGAGCTCATGAAACAAAATTTACCTGAATCGATTGGTAATTGACAGAATTAAACACTAAATAGACCCCTAATAATTTTTTTACAAAGCCTACGTTAAGCATTTTGCATCAAGCAATTGCAATGATTGTTTATTTTGTGACTAAATTTGATTGACACTTGTTTAATGTGTGATTTTTACTATTGACGCGTGTGAGCGTGGGACTACGTGTGTTCATGCGTGTAGCCTCGCTCTATGACGCAACAGCTTTCGCTTGGGGTTTTTGCCGAGCTAGCCATCACGGCATTCTAGTGAAGCGTGAATGGGTGACTAACTGTGTTGTTAAGAGTAGCGGTTTTGTGGTCGTTTTCGTTTTCTTGTTCACAAGCTATCGAGGCCTTGAGATGAGTTTAAAAGTTACGGACGTTTTGAACAGATACAGAGGAGAAGGGGATGTATCAGTTTGGTTAAAACAAGCGCAATTGGCGAAGAGTTCGTTAAAACTAAAAGATTTGGCCGTGGTCATACCCCTGTTTCTTGACGGCCCTGCCTTCGCAGTATATGACCAACTTAGTGACGAAGACAAGGCAGATGCAATCAAAATAGAAGCGGCACTAAGAACTGCGTTTGCTACTGACAAGTTTTCAGCGTACGACGAGTTTCAAAATAGAAAATGGAAAAGCGGAGAGACAGTTGACGTATTTTTGGCCGAAATTAAACGACTAGCTAGTTTGGCTAACATTGGCGGCGAGGAGAATGAAGAAATCGTTAAACTAGCATTTGTCATGGGATTGCCGAGTAAAGTAGCGGCACAATTAAGAGCGACGCCAAAAATTGATACATTGAATTTAAGTTCGATATTGCAAATTGCGAGAGCATTAATGACTGAAATAACCAAAAGCGATTCTTTGTTTGAGGTTGGAGCAGTCGGAAGAGCTAGCCGCGATAAAGGTTGCTTTACTTGCGTAGGACCACATTATCGCAAGAATTGCCCGAAAGAGAAAGCAAAGAAGGTTATTTGCTTTTCTTACAACAAGCCAGGCAATATTGCAAAATATTGTAACTCTACGGGAAACGCACATTCGCACAAGGGGTTTTGCCTGCGCCAGCAGTGACCCCGGAGGCTTCAACGGCGCAGTCGTCCCACGAATGAAAATTTCAGTTAATGGACAGTCAGTTTGGGGTTTAATTGATAGTGGCTGCACCCAAACGCTTGTGAGGCCAGCCATACGGACTGCAAAAGTGAATGGAAGTAAACGAATAATGACGGCGGACGGGAGAATCATTAGCTGCGTGGGAGAAGTTTCTGTTGTTTTGTCATTGGCTGGAAAAACAATCGAGATACCCTGCGTAGTGACCCAGAACATGGTACCTGATGTAGACGTCATTGTTGGAACTGATGTATTAAAACATTTTAAATTTTGTTTGGACCGGGGAAAGTTTTCAATTGCAGCTGCTGCGGCCCCGTCCAGTACTGCTTTACAGTACCAGACAATTTCCAAAAGTAACTATCAGGTACGGTTCGATGGAGAAAAATGGGTCACAAAGTGGAATTGAAAGAAAAAGCCAGTCTTACACAATCGTACCAATGTTTACACGATGGACGAAGTTATTCAGCAAAGGTTCGAGTCTGAAGTAGAAAGGTGGATTGACAATGGCTGATTGGCAAAAAGTAACTCTCCCGGGAAGGGAGTGATACCATTGATGGCTGTTTTGCAAGAAAAGACAAAGTACGCCCTGTACTTGACTTTCGTGAACTGAAGGAGTTTGTTAAATGCAGTGGAGCGGATGCTGACGTATGTGATGAAAAGTTGAGAACCTGGAGGCAAAAATCGGTAAACTGTGCTTTGCTTGACTTACGAGATGCCTACATGCAGATATTTGTCGATGATGAATGCTGCAAATATCAGATGGTTAAATTCAAGGATCAATTTTACACATTGCGTAGGCTTGGTTTTGGTTTGAATTGTGCTCTTGAGATAATGAAAGCTGTCGTGTCGAAGGTAGCCTATTGTCTTTAGATGAAAGTGTTTCTAAAGGAACTGATCACTACTATGATGACATTATTGTTGACCTCAATGAAGTTAGTGTTGAAAAAGTTAAAGAGCATTTGTTAAAGTACGGATTGGTTACTAAACCATGCGAAAATTTGGGTTCGGCAAAAGTGCTTGGTTTGAAAAAATACGAAAAGAAAGGCGTGGTTCGATGGGAACGAACTGAACTGAAGAATGAAATCGAGCCACCAAATTTGAATTCGATGACAAAGCGTCAGGTGTTTTCCCTTTGTGGAAAATTGGTAGGTCACTATCCGTTTGCTGGTTGACTGCGAGTTCCATCAAGTTTTGTGAAGCGAGGTTGCCAAGGTGCTGCATGGGATAGTCTTGCTGGTCCCACGGCGACAACTAGACTGAAAGACGTTTTAACTCGGTTGAATTCTGACGATCCAGTTAAAGAGCTATGGTCGGTCCCCCCGTTTGGGCGGTTGAATATATGGTGTGATGCAAGTAAGATTGCCTTATGCTGTGGCCTTGGAAAAAGAGAACGAGATCATTGAGGATGGGGCTTGGCTGCGAAAGGCTGATGATAATACCCATATAAATCTAGCAGAACTGAATGCTGTTGTCAAGGGAGTCAACCTCGCTATGAAATGGAACCCGCAGGATGTTGCAATAATGACAGATTTTGCGGCAGTATATTCGTGGATGTCGTCGATGCAGAAAAAGGACAAACGTATAAAGGTGTCGGGTCTTTTCGAAATGCTTGTGAGGATAAGGCTTTCAATACTTTTGGAGACACTCGAAGCGTACAATGTGCAATGGAATGTGTTCTTGGTTCCCACTACCAAGAATAAAGCCGATGATCGTACGCGAGTGCCAAAGCATTGGCTAAAAAATTCGGTGGACACTGTTGGCGCGGTTGCGTTAAGTGCTAATGTGGACTTAGTCGAACATTCTCATAGTCTGCATCACTGTGGCGTGAATACAACACTGTATTTTGCTCGACAAATAGACCCAGAAGTCAGTAGGGATGAAGCAGATCGAGTTGTGAAGAACTGTCAGGAGTGCCAATCAATTGATCCCAGTGCAGTTAGAATGGATGGCGGTGAATTGAGCGTAGATGACGATTGGAGACGTGTTGCAATGGACGTTACTCATCATGGACAGCAAAAATATTTACCAATTATTGATTGTGGTCCTAGCCGGTTAGCCATATGGCGCGCTATCAGGAACGAATCTGACACTGAAATAGTGCCCATGTTGAGACAAGTGTTTTCTCAGTTTGGCCCCCCAGCTGAAGTTTTGTGCGACAACGGAAAATCATTTACTTCAAAGTTAATGTGTGACTTTTGCAAATTGTGGGGAGTGAAACTAATTTTCAGATGTGCTTATAAACCAAGTGGCAATGGGATAGTGGAACGTAATCATAGAGCAATCAAACGGATGTCCGTGAGATCCAGCAGGAGCATCGAATACTGCGTGTTTTGGTACAACATCACACCCCGGTGTGATCAAGGCATTTTTCTGCGCGTAAACTTTTTCACCATGAATGGCTTAATCCGTTTTTGAACAATGAATCGAAGAATAACGAGCCGCACGACAGCATTGATAGCAAATTTGGTGTTGGTGATAAAGTTTGGGTCAAGCCACCCGCAGTCCGTTGTACTATGTTTTGGAATCCTGGAATTGTAACTGGAATCAACTCGAAGTATAACATCGAAATTGACGGAGTGCCGAGACACCTGCGTGATGTTAGAAGAAGATGGGTAGATAATTTCAGAAGGGAGGACGAAAACTTTGTTGCGATTCCACTGCAGGCGAATGATCCAGACTTCACTGCGTCGCCGGGAGGATCTGAACCCGATAAGGTTGGGACAGGCAATGCAGAACTGAAAAATGGTTATGATCCAGTTTGGCGCTCAGCTCGTCAGAGATGATTTCTGAAACGCTTCAATGACTTTTTGATTGATAGTGATGGAGACATCATGGGGGAGTGTGACTAAATTTGACTGACACTTGTTTAATGTGTGATTTTTACTATTGACGCGTGTGAGCGTGGGACTACGTGTGTTCATACGTGTAGCCTCGCTCTATGACGCAACAGCTTTCGCTTGGGGTTTTTGCCGAGCTAGCCATCACGGCATTCTAGTGAAGCGTGAATGAGTGACTAACTGTGTTGTTAAGAGTAGCGGTTTTGTGGTCGTTTTCGGTTTCTTGTTCACATATTTTGAGCTATTTTTAATTACTTGTTACTGGTTTTATTTTTGACCAATATTAGCCCTTCCCCAAAATCATGTTCCAAAAATGGCTTTAAATTACTTTAGTGTCCTTATTACTGCAAAAAACTGCCTCAGAAGTACAGTATACTGTAAAAAAAAGTTGTGTTTTATAGTGCATTTTGGTCAACGAGTCAATGAGGAGCTTATAGCCCGCTACGCTAATATTACTAGCACAAATACTGTAACTTGAACCACGAATTTACTCTTCCTGATAATATTCAATAATTTATGCATACTGTACTGCAAATTTTGGCATTTTGTTGGTCGAGCAGTAATGCATTCGTTTCTGGAGCAGAAAGTCTGAGGTTCAAATCTCGATCCGGTCAAATCGGACACAGTGTTGCCAATGGCTTGCACCGCTGCAAAATTTCTTCCAAAGGAGCTGCGTTGCCTGGGTGCAATGATGTCTGGGTGCAAAGTGCCTGGGTGCAAAGATGGGGCCCGCCAACTCGTTACATGCTTCTGCGTATTGTTGAGGGCATAATGAAGATTTGATTTAACAATTAAGTTCTCATTTGCACTCTAACGCACTAGTAAAAACTGCTGAAAAAGAATAAGGGAACAAAAAGCAGAGGAATGGGCGCTCATATTAAAGTTAGGGTTTGAGCTAGGGTTACCGCTTGGGTTAGAATAGCAATTTTTTGTTTGTTGCGCCAGCGCACAAATAAACTCTGTCTTTTAACAATACAATAAAGCTTTTTGAACAAACTTTACAATGCAAATTATTTCAACAATGGCTTTGCACAATTACCAGATTACAAGATACCAGTTATTATAAAAAACAACAACTTCACATTCTGTCTTGGTAAATCACAGGAAAATGTTGTAAACATTTTCCAGGACTTAAAAACAAAATTCAAGGACTTTCCAGAACAGCAAAAAAAATTCAGGACTTTTCCAGGATGTGGCAACCCTGTCATATGCAATTAGCGTAACTTTATAAACCCCCATTGATTTTACTTTCAGTCCTAGTTTACGCATGGCAAGAGTAGCCACGAGAATAATGAGCGTCTATCAAGAGGACATGAAGTCTGGCGTATCAATGGACATTAAAATCTTAATTTTTTTTAGTCGCAACGAGATTTTTTTTTGAGTTTGTTAAAATCGTCTTTAATTAGCAGCCCAACTAAAAACTCTTAATTCTTTATGAAACCGCAGTTCTCTGCTTAGCAGACTAGAAACAGACGAGCGCAGAAATAAGCGCATTGAAAAAAGGTTCCTATTGTTGCGAAGGTTTTTTTAGGTTATGCGTAATCGACTGATTTGATATATTCGAAGAACAAGTGAACCGTAAAAAAAAATTGTCAGTTTTTTAGTCTATTAATATAGAGCCTATGGTCAAACTTAAAAAAAAACACACTACGAGCAAGCAAATGAAATCATTGGTCGATTTATTTCATCTACTAATCGAAAACACGATCAGTTTCGTCCTCCGGATAAGTTTTGTCCGATTTTCTCGCCAATCTATTCGCTTTGCTCGCCTGACGTTCGAAGTAAGCATCCGAACGTTTCCTCTTTAGATGCCGTATCAAATTTGGAGATTGGTAGTCAGGGTTGATGTAAAGAACAGAGCGGCAAAAACTTCCGCTGAAAATGCGTGCCAATGTAATCGTAAAGCGAGGCCCTATTTCACTAAGTTCACCGTTCTCACTAAAAATTTGAAAATTTCGGAACCAGATTTTTCCATCCCATAAGCTAAAATTTAAGACGTGATCGACAAATGGCTGACTTTTTGGGTGATAGCGAGGTGTACCGAAAATTTGAACGAAAAGTTCTTTGACCAGACGCATATGTGGTGAAGCGTCAAAACCAGAGTCAAATGAGAGCACCGGTCTCGAAGCTTTCAAGCAGTTTCCAGTGAATTTCAGCTCTTGCATCATGTTGAGATAATCGACGTGAAATAAAGCTGACGGACCATACGGGACATTAGCCACCCACATGTAAAGATCCTTTCTTTTTTTGCCAAGAAAAAACAAACATTTATTGCAGTGCTTCATCTCGCATATCTCGTTGATTTCCATCAGGTCGTGCTTCTGATCCAGTTTGACGTCCGTTTTCGAATGAGGCATCAGCTCCATAAGGTTTTTAATCAAGTGGCGCCCTTTGAATGGCACACCTCGCGAACAAAAAATCAAAACCTTTTGTTTGTTTTTCCACCGCCCCTTTGACACCGTCTCCATATCTTCCAATTTGAGGCTGACCTCTTTTGGCATCTCCTTGCTGTTATCCAACTTGGCAAGTTTAGATCGCCTCTCCTTTCTAATCTCCATCTTGTGTTTCCCGCCCATTTGAAAAATTGCTCCAAGTTTCGTTATTCAGACTACCAGTATCGTTATTTTCAATCGCTAACAGTACGTTACTGAACTGAAAAGTAAATAATTCTGTTAACATATTTCCGTTACGACTTTTGAATGTTATGATACTGTAGAAATATGGTGGCTTTTACCGATCACGCTTATGTTACGAGTGGAAATACGCGTGATATCTTTTTTAATGTACATTAAAGGCAAAATGCAAGCAGTTAAGAGACAATTGTATTTCCGCGCGCAAATACGCGTGATCGTCGCTTCAAGCACAAGGCTTTAAGCTTCAAGCACAAGGCCGTCGCAACTACGTTGTAAGAAGCATTCGTTCTCTCTGTAGCTCAAGGCTAATCTGTTTCCAACTCTGCTGCTGCAGAAGGCGCTGCATTGACACGTATTTATGGCACTGTTAACAGGTTACTCAAATCTAGATTTGAAAGATGAAAAAATTTTTGAAAACCAGCGAAACAACCTCAAACCATCCAAATTTTTTGAGCGTTTCAGCTAAACAAAAACCCAAAGAGAAAAATTTCAGAATCTTTTTAGCAACCAAGTTTTGGTTATTTTTGCCTCAATAAAATTCCCTTGAACTTCAATAAATCAGTATTGCACAGTCTGACGTGTCAAGTTTTGTAGTAGATTAGACAAATAAGCTTA
Source organism: Trididemnum nubilum (assembly GCA_963965965.1). Classification (NCBI taxonomy): domain Eukaryota; kingdom Metazoa; phylum Chordata; class Ascidiacea; order Aplousobranchia; family Didemnidae; genus Trididemnum; species Trididemnum nubilum. The sequence continues at coordinate 30,368,788 of OZ014482.1, read as the reverse complement.
GTCGTAATAATTGTAATGCATTTGTGGCGTAAAGAAATTGATCATAATCGGCGCATGCAAATTGCAAATGCTGCAATCATCAAGATTATTTATCAGATGATTTATCCAAGTGAACCAAATTCCGAACGCTTCAACTTGTTTTTGCGTCATGTTTTTGTGATGTATTAGCGGTGCTCCTTATCTACCCCTTTTTTTAAGTGATACATATTTCCAAAACGAATGGTTTTCTATCTTTTTTTAACTGTGGGCGCGCAAGCCCAGATTAGTTTCTTTTTAACAAATTTCGACGTCATTAGTACAAAAGAAACAGAGATGGAACCTGTATAAGTGTATACTGCACAGACAATTAAAACTACGCGATATAGCACCGGTTGCTCAACCCGTATTTGTGTCCAGACTCGACCTAATTTAGTCTGTGTAGAATGCATGATGTATCCTCAAGTAACCATTATAGCCTCTTAATTTGTCGTTACAACTGTATTATGATATCACAGGTTCCCAATACACAGTGGTGAAAGTAAGCCAGAATGGTCCGGTACGCCGTTCCGGTAAAAGATTTGCTGCCGGAACGCCGCAGCGATAAAAGATTTTAAATCTAAATTTAGCCTGTAGCACATCGCGCAAGTCAAATCATCAAAAAAAAATTCAAGAATGGGCTCACTTTTATTGAATAAATTTTATTTTTGTATAAAATTAATTTCAAAACTTTTCATTAAAATTCTTTAATGCGAACAGCCTTTTGCGCAAAAAGCCCGTAAGCTAAATCAAAGCTGTGAAAGCGAGAATCGGGGTACGGAGCACCGGATTTGTTTGAGGGTTTCGCCTGCAGCCCAAAAAAATCCCGAAGTCTTGTAGGACACACCTAGCCTAGACATTTTTTGTACAAAAGTTTGGCCACATTGACGTGGAAACTTTTTTTTTTATGAGAGGAATTATGGTTATTTAGATTATGGCACCAGAGATGGCAAAAAGTACTCAGTTGTTAGAGCAAAGCCGCACAGACTGTGGCATCACAATCTAATATTTTCTCTCGCGAAAATGATAGCCTCATTTTAATGACGACGTAACCAGTAGCCTACTAGCCCGTCTAAAAGGAGTAGCCTAAGGAGACTGTCTGTCTGCCATGCGACATATTTCAACAGCGAAAGCGTGGTTTCAATGCATACGCACTACTTAGACCAGCTCAGACTCGACTAAATAGAAAGCAGAGTTGTTGAGACAACAGTTTAGTGGTGAGTCTTCTTCTGACAGAGGTTGTTTTAGATTTTTTGGATTTCAAGTTATTGATTCTTGTTAAACAAATATAAAATAGCCGATAAAAAGTAGCGAGTATTACAATTAAAAAGTTTTATTTTTAGGAATATTTCTAGCGTAAAAAACATACGTTTATAAATGCAAAGAAAAATTAATTATTATTGGAACAGGAAAGAGACCAGTGATGAGACTTTGAGTTCAGTAGCAACTAAAGTTCAAAGAACGGAGAGCAATGCTACTGCCCAAAGTAGTGCAATCAGCAATCCTCTAGTTCCTCTACCTGTGAATCAAGATCAAGTTGAGGAAAAATGTTCCACTGTGTATCCGTTAATATGGAGTGAACAACAATATGAGGAATTTAAGCAAAAAGTTGGCTGTACGCTAGTGATGATTAAGTAGGATGTACTCCGTGTCGTGAAGTCAATAATTTGGGAGCAAGAGCATCTCGTGGTGTTAATATTTCCACTCAATGGGCAAATGGCAATGTTACTTATTATGGTAGCACAAGAACAGTTCAACTTTCATCACTTCGAAAAAAGATCCGTGAGCACAGAAACTCAAAAGCGTACCAAGCTATTAATATTCTTGAGACGGCAAAGAAAGATGTACTCCTTAATTTAAATGCACACAGTGAGCAAACTGCGTTTCCATCCACAGCTCGAGTGTTCAGGACAGCTTATTATGTGGCAAAAAAACACCAAACCTTTAACAGACTATGAAAAACTTGAAAAGCCTTCAGCAAGCTAATTCGATAGAATGGGACGTGTTTCACAGTAAAACTGTAGCTAATGACCTAATCGAACATATATCTTCACATATGAAAAAACTTTTAACCAAAATTATAGAGAGCAGAAGATAAATGTTCTAGCGGATGAATCAACTCGCGTGGGTGACAAATCAACTTTAATCGCGTTTCTAAGAGCTAGTGTTGATGGCAAAGCGACGCCTATTAACTTTTCGTTAGATTTAGTAGAATTGGAAAGTCTGTGCGCTTCTCATATTGCTGACAAAATTGCGGACTGTTTGCTCAAAATGGCTACACCATCGAGTTACTCCGAGAATTATTCACTGGATTTTGCAGTGATGGAGCTAGCGTGATGCCGGGGACAAAGTCAGGAGTCGGGAAGTTGCTCAAAAACAAATTTCCTGATATAATATTGTGGCATTGTCTTAATCACAGACTTGAGCTTGCTGTAGAAAATGCACTAGAAAGTATCAGTGGTACAAATGACTTTCAGTCATTTCTCAAAAATTTATATTCTCTGTACAGCCAGTTACCAAAGCACAGCGTGAACTTGACCAATGTTCCCATGATTTGCAAACGACCCTCAAAAGAATCGGTATGGTGTTTACTATTCGCCCGGGTCGCTATATCCTTCCGGGAAGTATCAGCAGCTGGCACTCTTTCCCAGCTTTGGGGCTACATTTTCACAAAGCTTAAAAATGACGAAACGAAACAAACTACAGAAAAGACCAGATTTCAAGGAATATTATCTAAATTTTGTCCAATAAATTTTGTTAAAAATTTAGCACTGATGGCAGATGTCTTGAACGAATTAACAAATTTATCAAAAACACTGCAAAGTCGAAATACCACGCTACTAAAAGCTCACACTCTACTCAATGCGTATATAAAATGTATAAAACGCCTTATAGGCTGTAAGCTGAAAATTCTACGGGCTCTAGAAAAAAAGTTCGTTCCACCTCTCAGGGGGCTACTTTTTGAAACTATATTTGGAAAATATATTGTCTCACCAACTTTCAGAAAAAAGTTCTCCACTCGAAACCCCGCAGTATTTTTTAAAATCGATCTAGAATGTGCGAAGCGGATGAATACAAAACAAGTGACGTCAGAGCGACGCAAGCCAGAAGTTAGTTACGGTTGAGACAACGCGTCCATTCGTAGCGCTTGAAAAATAGATTCGTCATTGCAAAACTGCCTAGGTCATTCTGACGCGACCGTTAAAAAGCGTGCGTATACGGGGGATTTCCCTAATTGGTAGTTTATTTACTAAACTCCATTATGATAGCTACTAAACTGTCCTTTTGATCATTGTTTTATGTGAAAAACCTGCACTAAATAGCCAGCAATGTAACTATGGAACTGCACTTAAACAGCAGTATCTCATTGTGCTTCAAAATCCTGCCAATAAAGGAGGACAGTTTGCCAAATTGCGGACCTAAGCGTGGCAAGTTTGGCTCCAGCTATGAGCTGCATCATATTTGCAGCATGTTTCAACAGAATAATATTGTTCTGGGTTTGTACTAGTTCAGGATCCTTCAAGTAGTGTCCAGTGCATTTGATAGTTTTCAGTATTTACACACTTTCCGAATCGCCACGTAACAGTACGACAAGTTCAAACACAACAACAATAACTTATGTAAAAACAAATGGTATAGATATTTCATTTCTTCATCAAACTCTTTTATCTTTTCCTATTGAAATATTTCGTGTTGGAAAATTAACTTTTTTTCTATCACTTTTGACGAAATATGGCATAAAGTTTTTAACATTATTGCAATTGGAAACTTGATCACAGGATCTAGTTAGCAGAAATAGTTATGGCATTAGAATATAAAATTAAATAAAAGTTTAAATGCAGCCTTCAGCATAGTTTGATGGTTACCTGGTAGACACATGCCCTGCTGCGAAACATCCAAGCCCTGGTTCAATTCAGCTAGAAAAACAAAATCAATAGAGCTAGAAATCGCTCTGCAAAAAGAATGCAAAGCACAATGAGAAAATTCTTGCCTAATTTTGAGAAACCTGACACATTCGCATAATTTCACATCAACTCAACTGTTACAGACAAACGTTTATACTGGTATGTAAAAATGGGACCACAAAGGGGGTATCAACTATCTATGGCACCCAGCTTCATCAGAAGTTTTGCGTATATACTTTAAAATGAAACCGTGTTGTTGGTACAGTGGAGATGTAGTAAAGGAATAATAGAGTAATGTTATGTTGGTAGGGGGTTCCTTGCAATTTTTTGGCTGGGCAAGTGATCCCTACCTGCTCTTGGAGTTCGGGATACAATCAAACAAGTGCTTTTATAATATACTTTCGCTCAAGAAACTACGGGACTTTTTCATACAGGTGCCGACAGTACTTTTTAAAAACTGTATCAAAGTGCCTATAAATAAAGATTCCACATCTAAAATTTATCAGTTGCTTTGATCCCCCATAAAGCAATGAAAAAGCTCTTCATTAAATTTATCACAGCACTAATTTTAAAGGATCAAGAGTCTTACCATTGAATATACTGTAGTAACTTACGAGTTCATATTACCTCTAATGAGCATCACGTGCAGTTGCCTGCCCTATAGCTTATATACAGGCACGTATCATCACTTACAAGTACCTCATTCTGTGTTTGGCAAATAACGTAAAACGCTATTTAATTTGATCTGTAACCACTTTAGTTCACTTGTTACTTTTATTTGGCTTGCTACGTTTACAGTTGGTGTAACAGAACTGTTGATGTTTAATGTTGCTACAGACTTGTCGGTACACCGTAATTGCCGTCCACTAGCACAGTCACGTAGCCAGGATTCGAAAAAGGGGGGGGGGGGGCTTTTTTTGAAGTTTGATTCAACCGTGAACGAACTTTACCCCAATTTTCATTTGTCTTTGATTGGATTGAGGCAAATTCAGAGCGTTTTTCTGCCCAAATCAAGTGATCTCCAAAAAAAAAAAAAAAAAAAAAGGAAGGTGTTCATGAACACTGATACTTCACTTTGGGGAGGTTATTTCCGTTTTTAGAGCAAAAATCAACCTCAAAACTGAGAAAAACATGCTATTTTGCATACTTTTCAGGCCAATGGGGGGCTATACCACCATTTGCCCCCCCCTCCTAGCTACGCTACTGCACTAGCACCAGGTACAGTGGCAGCTTTATTTGAATCTTTCAGAAAACCTTAATTGTACATGGACTACCGCTATACTCGAGTTGCAATAGATTAAGTTGAAATTTCGCTGTTTATTAGCCAAGATCCCTTTAACAGTAGGAACATTCTTGTCTTAAAATAGACCGTGAAATGACCTTGGCAATCTTCTGGAAGAGTTAATATCGTCAGCCAGCTAAGGCCTATTGCTACGGCACTTGAAGTTTTTTTTTACCTTTTTACCTTACACCAGTAATTACAAGAGTTAATTAAATGGTACCGGTATAGCCTAGTGCTAACACCATAACTTTACACTGAAACAACGCTGAAATTCATATCAGAGCATTCTAGTACATTTTGCAATCAGATAAGCGTTGTATGTGCGTGTACTTTCAATCTTTTTTGCCCGATTACATATCTGTTTATTTCATTCCCTTACTTCGCTGCTTGGTGCTGTGCTGGTTCTGGAAAAAACTTTTGGTTGACTAAAACAGCTCAAGAGGGAAATCCCCGAAGTCGCGCGATCCGATTGGATGCGTCACGGTCTAGTGCACGTCGGCGCAGTAATTTTTCGTTAATATATTCATCCGTTTTGCCATATTCAAGATAACATTACAAAAATACTGCAGGGTTTCGAGAGGAGAACTTTTTGTTGGAAGTTGGTGTGACTGCATATTTTTCAAATCTATTTTTAAAAAGTAGCCCCCTGAGAGGTGGAACGAAACGACACGTTACAGCTTTCAGCTTATAGACTATTATTGCTTCCCCGGGGGAACATTCCATCTTGGCTCAACAAGCAGAAAAAGCAATGTCATTTCAACAAATAAAACTGAGAGAAGGAAGAAGCCCCCTAATAAATCAGGCTCAGTTTATTAGGGCTGTAGCTGACAATATGGAAGAAAGGCTCTTCACGATGGCATCAAGTAGAGCACAGCGTAGTGTTCATGCAAATCGAAGAGAAAACTACAAAACCCTTGTTGGTCAAATTGACGTGTTAGATCCAGAAAAGATTAATCATGAAAATCCTCGTTTTGGAGAAGATGAAGTGAAAAGTTTATGTGGCACCATTCGTCTCAACAAGCAACAACTCATCTTGTGAATATTGAATTTAAGGCAAGTGGAGAAAGAAGCATTCCTGATCAACTAAATAAGTTGAAGGTGGCCATTGGCACCCTTTCACCAAGTAACACCGAGTGTAAGCTCGGGTTCAGCGCTATGAACAACATTATCACTGTTAGCAGAAATGCAATCACTACGAAAAATGCCGAGAAGCAGCTCTTTGTCAGTACAGAGGGACCACCGTGCGAGAAATGGAATCCAGAGCTATATGTAAAAACTTGGCTTGGAAAGGGAAGAAGAGCAACTCATTCACCAAGTGGAATGGCTCAACAAAACTTGAAAAAGGATAACCACTATGAACCTTTATGAAAAGTTTTTGAACAATTGAGTGTTTGATTTGGATTATGTGCTTGGTTGAAAATGTGTTGATATGTTTGTGCTTACAAACTTACAATAATGAGCCAAAAGTAGATTTTGAGAATCTTTTGTGCTTATACCCCAAATAGCTTTTTCAAATTTCGTGTTAGTACAGTTCTGTGGCAAACCTTTTACTCTCCAATTTGCAGGCAACAGTGCTACAGGACATTGCTTAGAGTCTCAGATTAGCGATTCATTCTAATTTAAAGACGAATTAGTTATTTGCGTTTTAACCATTCTTGGATTATCAAATATTTTATAGTTTGTTAAAATTTAGAGTGTTAGGTATAATAAAGGCGTTTAGGGTTTTGTGACTGGATATGTGGATACCTTAAAATTCATTTGCCTCGTTTGATCAGCAACTACGAAAAAATTATTTGCCTCTTCTGGCACAGTACCAGTAAGAAAAATTTTCCATTTTTACCTCAGCCGATACATTAAAATCAATTTGACCAGCCAAACACATGCAGATATCTTTGCTGCACAAAAATAGAAGAAAATACAAATATGATCGTGGTAGTAGCCTGTTCGATGTCTTTGTTTTTAATGAAACTTAATCTTCACACACAAATTGGCTTTTTTTTATCACTAAACTATTCCTGAAACATAAAGAATCACCTCTACATGTTTCATTATTTTTTGTTCTCCAAGATTTAGACGGATTTAAATGAAGTATCGGCAAATAAAGCTCAGCATTTAAGTTCAACATGTTATTGAGTTCAAGTACCCCTTAAGCCAATGCTGATTATTAACTTCGGTTTCGTTCACCGTTATTAAACAGTTCCTCATTTCATCCTCCCCCTGAAGAAAATACGTTTTTATTTTCCAAATAATTTCAACAAGCTGGGAGTATGAGGGCGAGCTATCAAGGCTCAAAGATTTTGAAGGAATTTCCAATTAAAATAGCTTAATTGGGACCAGTGGCATCGCTAAGGGGGGGCGATCCGCCCTGGGTATCACCATTTTGGGGTGACACCATTTTATAAAACAAATCAAACAAAATAAAGCAACAATATGTTTCATACCATTGGAAAGTTTACCACACTTAATGGACTAAAAAATGATTTAAAGCATCTTTTAAAAATTTATTTAGAGATAGAGCGCTAATTTGTCAAAAATATAACTCACAAATAAAAAAAAACTTTAAAAAACCGCCAAAACAAAGCAATTAAATTTGATCGTTTTCTAAAACATGCCGAATACAGGTTTCGTACAAAAATACATAGTTAAAGGCGGTGAATCATCCAGCCAATTCCAGTGGTTTACAATAGCTAAAATTGAACTATAATTTTTGATATTTTTTGTTTTGATTTTGGGACTGCGGTTGCAAATATATTCAACAAATACAAAACGATGTCCCCCCGCAAAAAGTTTTTGGAAACTCTGAGTTTTGTTCTTCCCGCCAAAACCACAGTAGGCCTAATGGTTTAGAGAACTGTGGTAGGCCTAATAGTTTAGAGATAGTTTATTTCTAAACAGCTTAGGCCTAACTATCTCTAAACTATTAGGCCTAATAGTTTAGTGATAGTTAGGCCTAGTAGTTTAATAAGATTACAGTAGGCCTAATAGTTTAAGAGAACTGTGGTTTTGGCGGGAAGAACAAAACTCAGAGTTTCCAAAAACTTTTTTCAGGGGGACATCGTTTTGTATTTGTTGAATATCTTTGCAAACGCAGCCCCAAAATTAAAACAAAAAATACCAAAAATTATAGTTCAATTTTAGCTATTGTAAACCACCAGAATTGGCTGGATGATTCACCGCCTTTAATTGCCAATTACTTCAACTCAAGTATTGTTCCATTAGCTTCCAACAAATTTTTTTTCTCTATTAAATATAGACAAAATGGTTTTTACTTATGAGTTTTATTGAACTGCTTATAAGATTTTATGATTTACGGTACCAGCTTGTAAATAAGAGAACTAAAACTTTACCATTAAACACCTCCCACATAAACAACCAATACTCATTTACGCAACAAGTTTAATCATGTTTTGCACTGCTAATTTTTATGCCAGCACCTTTCAAAAGCTTTAATTTTCATTAAAATAGGCCCAAAATTATTGTTTCAAAAAATACAAAATTTTCGAGCGCTGAAGGCTCCGCCCCCAGACCCCCGAAACTCCCTATTGCAGATTTCTGGCAACGCGCCCAAGTCTAATCATGTTTTTGCACTATTAATTTTTGTGCCACCAGAAATCTATCCGACATAGGCGTAGCCAGTGGGGGGCCAGGGGCGCAGCCCATCCCCCCGATCGCAATGCCAGCAATGATAAACTTGTGAGGAAAAACGTCATTCTAGCATTAGATTTCCTTGTTGGTTTGTTGTCAGACCGCGAAACTTTTTTCTTTTTTTTTGGTCTTGACCTAATTTTTGGGTCAAAATAGGCCATACACTTCGCGAAGACCTTTTTTTGTTTTCGCATTTGTTTAGGTCTTTGCTGTGTAAGTTGCTGGTTGCCTCCCCCCCCCCCCCCCGAATTCGAAATTGAACTCCAGCTACATTTTGGGCCCCGCTCCAATCAAAAGTCCTATAAATCAGACTGTGAAGACTTTTATTTCTGTGGTTTGCCCCCCCCCCCTAATCAAAATTTCTGGCTACGCCTGTGCTACCCGATGCCACGTTTTAAAAGTATAAGTTTTTATTAAAATAAGCCTAACATTAAGTTATTTTTGCAAAAACATAAAAATTTTCGAGTGCTGGGGGCTCCGCCCCCAGACTCCCACTGGCCTCCGGCAAACGGAGGCAAAGCTCCCAGACCCCTTCCCCCCTATTGCAGATTTCTGGTCATGCGACTGATACTAAATGTGTGATGCTCATACTTCCAAGTTTTAGAATTTTACAATGAGAAGTAATTAAGCTAGCCAAATAACAACCGTTATGTAGTATCTACATTAAATGAAGTAGTACCGCTATCTTTAAAATATAACCTTTTGCAGCCTATTATACATTTTGAAGGGTTACACCACAAAATTCCGCCCCGGGTGTCACCATTCTTAGTGACACCAATGATTGGGACTTCCGCGACGTTTTGCGTCGGAAGTCTTTATGTTTTTTTCGTGAAAAAATGCGAATTCGGAGACAAAGTTTGAAAACGCTTCAACTTTGAAACGGCTAAAGGTAGAAACTTGAAATTTAGATCTTAGCTGGGGCACAAATGAATCATTCTTAGTGCAAATTTTTGGGGCAATCGGTTACGTGATATGAGTTTCCGAGCCAAAAAATAAAATGCCAAATGTAGGTTTAAACAGCTCTAACTCGAAAACTAATGGCACTAGCAGAATAAAACTTTCGAATTTAGAAACGTCTGGGCATGCCCTTTCAGCTCTCAAAAATAAATTATGACGATTCCAAAACCTTTTTTTTTCTTTATTTATTTACTTAAAGCAAATCACAATACGGTGACAAATACTCCAAAACCGCCAAAGCTAGAAACTTGAAATTTGGACATATGATAAGTCTATGCATAACCTTGCGTCCCTCCAATTTTGGAGGTGCTACGTCACGTGGTTTGGGGCAGATGCACCCTAAACTTGAGACAGCAAAGTTTATTAAGTGACTATAGTCAGATAATCGCGCATGCTGCCGTGGGCGAATGGTTAAAGGTGCTAGTGCTTCAACCTTAGACCTGGGTTCAATACTCTGGTTGGTCATAGTGCTTCCAATTCGGAAAAAAAATTAAAAACCCGAGTTTCCGGTACTTGTGAGAAAAACCCTGGGAAAACTCGGGGTTTTTGGGTATTGATGAAAGCGATTTTGCACAAAATAAAACCATTGTTACGTTGAAATTCTTACTGTTTGACTGGCTTAGTGGAAACATAACAAAAAAGAGACTGCAAAATGTCTATTAGGACATTATGGCTTTCAAAATCAACCGCATCAATCATATAGCAGAGTGCAGTCTGCTGAAGTTTAAATGTACAAAACAAGCTGAAATTTCAAATATGCACACCAACACCAAGTTAAACATTAACAAACAATTGTAACAACAACCAAAAAAAAGTTTAGCAAATGATTATGAAGACAACGAAAAGAATGCGTGAGGTCTAATCTATATTGCTAAAGTAGAGCTTTTACTGATTTTTAGCATGTAATATAAATATAAAATTTAACAATGTAATATAAATGCTAAATAGTCAACTTTTAAAAAAGGACAGCTTTTTGATCATGTGATGCTGTTACACGCGACAATCATTTGATCGCTTTTTGCTGAGCAGTGAAGCTTGTGCAGGCATGCCGCGTGCAAGCCATGCATACTGCATGCTGACATCGTAGTGGCTGGTGTTTTTCTCTGTTCCAATTTCCAAAATCCAATTGCATACGATGCGGCTTAAGGGTGATCAAATTGTAGTTAAACTCGGATTTTAAAATTTTAAAATTACACTGAAATTTTTAAATTTTAAAATCCGGGTTTCCTGATTTTAAAACCCGGGTTTCGGGTAGTTAAAAAATAGCAAAAAAGCCTGGGTTTCGGGTAGTTAACAAATAGCAAAATAACCTGGGTTTCGGGAAAACCTGGGTTGGAAACACTGGTTGGTCAATGGTCATCACTTTTATTGAACCAACATTATATTGAATCTCGCATACTAATTTTTTTTCGATTGGGACAAAATCGTTTATAATATTTTTTGTTTCACACTAGATATTCGTTCATTCTTTTTTTATTCTTGACCACCACAACAATAGCAAATGCATGGTAACACAATAATAACACATAGAGTCAGAAAAAGGAAGTAGTGACACAACGTCAGACGTTAAGACATGCAGAGGATACTGAAGACAAAAAAGCGATTTTTTATTTGCATGGTTGCTACACCTGTCACACCAGTTCAAAGTACATTGTAGGCCTAATCAATCACACTCATCAACATACACGCAGGCACACAAGATGAAAGTAAAACTAATGGCTGGAGTAGTTGTTTGAATGATTGATAAAGAGAAAAGAGAGGGACAGTGACCAGTGCAAGACCAGGCACAGTTACGTAAGTGGTCAATGGGTGGCGCAACCAGCCCAAAACTATGTTTAGCTCAACAGAACAAGGTGAGGAAAGAATAACCACCCTGAAAATGAAACCTCACCGGGTCCGGAAACCCTTTCAAGTAGCTGCTGGCCATAGCATCAAGACAATAACAATTTTGCAATCGATACATATGCATCAAAATAATTATACACAACATATTGCAATATGAGTCACACCATCCACATTGCGTCTAAATAAGTAGCTGGTACAAAGTACCACAACTTGAGATCTCTCCAATATCTAAGTCAGAACGAAGGTATACCCATAAGAGGAACTAAATTTATGTTTATGCAATGTTGATGATGTGTATCTCACACCAGTTAATGTTGTTTTTTTTCACACCAGTTAAGGTAGAGTCCAGTGATACTCAACTTAAAAGGCAATGGCTTTAGTTACCTTGCTGTGCGATGTACTGGAATTCACTGACAAGTAGTTAATTGCCTGTACTTATCATGAAAGCTGTTTTAAGCTCTAGTGAATCACTACCAAGTCATCAGGTTTTGTTCTAAGTTTTGGCACCCCAGGACTATACCAAAGCGTTCAAGCAGTAGTCAGAAATGGAAACGTAATAACAAAAACAAGACCGGCCAGTTGGTCGAGCGGTAACGCGTTCGTCTCTGAAGTGGGAGGTCTGAAGTTCAAATCTCGGACCGGTCAAATCGGACACAGTGTTGCCAATGACTAGCCACCACTGCGACATTTCTTCAAAAGGAGCTGTGTTGCCTGGGCGCAATGACGCGAAAATGGGCCCCGCCAACTCGTTACACGCTTCGGCGTAATCCAGCGAGTATAATAAAAGACTTGATTTGATAACAAAAAACACAGCCAACAAAAAAGTAAGTTACAACAAAAGACAGATAACGAAAACAAATAAGGACAATAGCTGCTATTTTTATAAGGGGGGCAATAAGATTATGATAAGAAATAGATCAGTAACAATCGTTTAGGATCACGGGGTATCAGGTTTCATTCTCTGTGAAGACGTCCCAAAAATCAGCTTCTTTTAGACCTCAAGGTAGCGCACTAGTTTCTTTTGCTATGACTAGAAATTTTAAATACCAGAATATTTTGATGTACTTTGGAGGTAGTCACCTACGCTCGTGTGCTGCCGTGGCCGAATGGTTAAAGGCGCCAGAGTTTAAACCTAAGACCTGGGTTCCATACTCTGGTTGGTCATCGCTTTTATCAAACTAAGATTACATTGATTCTAGCATATTAATTTTTTTTTCCATTACGACAAAATCGCATTGAATATTTTTTGTTTCACGCTAGATATGATCACACGATATCAGGTTTCATTCTCTGTGAAGACGTCCCAAAAATTAGCTTTTAAAGACCTCAAGCTAGCACGCTAGTTTCTTTTGCTATCACTGGGAAAATTCAGCGACAAGAATATTTTGACTTACTTTGGAGGTAGTCACCTACGCTTGTGTGCTGCCGTGGCCGAATGGTTAAAAGCACCAGTGCTTAAACCTAAGACCTGGGTTTAATACTATGGTTGTTCATCGCTTTTATCAAACCAAGATTATATTGAATCCAGCATATTAATTTTTTTTTTTTAAATTACGACAAAATCGCTTTGAATATTTTTTGTTTGAAACTAGGTATGATCAGACAGTATCAGGTTTCATTCTCTGTGAAGACGCCCCAAAAAGCACGTTCTAACACCATAAGCAAACGTGCTACTTTTTTTGGGTGTCTGTAGAAATTTTTAGGACCAAACTATTTAGACATAATTTGGGGGACCAATCCCCAAAACCCCCAAATGGACCCAAACAAATATCAGTTTTTTGACGGCTTAAGCTAGGGTGCTACATCTTTGATATCAAGATGTCTCTTGATATCAAAGATGTAGCACCCCTAATACCCTGACATAGTTTGGAGGTACCACCCTCTCGAGGACCCCCCAAATATCACTTTTTTGAACGACTTAACATAGGGTGCCAGTAATTTTTGATATCAGTAGATATTTAGGAGAAAAATATCTTGATGTGGTTTGGGGGTACCACCTCCCCTAGAGGACCAAAATGGTCCCCCCAAAAATCTATTTTTTTAACGACTTAATTTAAGGTGCCAGTGCTTTTTGATATCAGTAGATATTTGAAAGACAAATATTTTGTTGTGGTTTGGGGGTACCACCTCCCCTTGGGGACCCCCAAAAATCAATTTTTAATTGGCTCAAGGGTCATTCCATGCCAAACATCCTGATTTTTCAAAATGTCCCAGCTCGACCCTCTTCAAATTTGTTCAAAATGTGTTATAATGTTGTATGGCATGATTGACCTTCACACTAAAAATTTTAGCTCAATATCTCTTGTACTTTTGAAAATATGACGATTTCAAATTTGCTACTCCCTCACGATGGCGAGGGCTTGGTCATTTTTGGCCATTTTCAAAAGCGCATTTCTCTAAATATAAAAACAATGGAAAGCTGATTTTTGGTGAATTGATCAACTTTCAGCTATATTTCATACAACAAGTGTCAAAATGGCGCAGGCTTATAGCATGATAGAAATAGGGGGTGCCAAAGTGTTCACATTTTGACGCGAGAACAAAATTTTGGTCAAGTTTGAACACCTGCATCTCTCCTATGAAGCATAGCATTGCTCTTATTTTTAGCATGGTAGCTCCCTACCTACTGGACATGAACTTTACCAACTTGGAAAGAAAACACTGCTTTCAAAAAAAAGTTATTTTACTTCAAAGTATGCACCAGTGGCAAAATTGCAAAAAACACGCCATCTTGTGGTGGAAAAATGGCCCCGTCAGACACTGTTTTCAACAAAAATTTTTTTGAGTGTGGAAAGAGTTTTTCTCAAAGTACCTACGCACCAAAATTCAACTTTGTTCCGAAACTGCAAAGGGATGAGATCAGTCATCTTTCACCATATAGTTTTCTCTTAAATTTGCAAAAAAAAAAATGAAAAAATGATCCTCAGCTTGAAATTTAGATAAAAATTTGACATGTTGTTCAAGAAGTTTAGGCTCAATTGATTACTAAAACTTTTGGCCTGTTACTGCTTATTGTTTAGATGCAATTTTGACTCAAATATGCCACTAGATGGCATACTTTGGTTAGGTAGCATGTGCTTTTTGCTTTCATATTGCTCGATCACTTTTAGTAGCTTGAAATTACAAAATTTTGGATATTGTTGTAGCAAAAAGTTTCAACAACAGCACATCACGCAACAGCATCACAAAAAATTTGGGGATATTGCGAGCCAATAAATAAAGACTATGTTTTATGCAACTGCAATTTGCACTATAATATGCAATGTGTCCCACTTTCTTTAGAGCAACTTCATCATCATCATTTTGCTCCAGGAATGTTATTCCTTCTATTTCTGGAGCCCAGCAGAGGTTCCCCGCATGCAGGGATCAGCTGGTTTTTGCAACCTAGTTGCCATCTTTCACGATCTTGAGTATCCAACCTTTGCAAACTTCTGGCAGTCATGTCACATTCTAGTACTTCTTTCCACCTTTTTTTCGGTCTTCCATTTTTTGCCCCATCAACTTCTAAGAGTAGTACTTCCATTTTTTGCCCCATCAACCCCATCAACTTTTGATCCTTTACTGGACCCCTTTCTTCATCCATTCTCTCCACATGTCCCAACCATCGCAACCTTTTCTCTCTCAGAAACTCTTCCAATATCACTACACCCGTCATTTCACGAATCTTCTCATTGTTCATTTTATCTTTTAAGGTTTTCCCACATATCATTCGCAACATTCTCATTTCTGTGGTCT
This sequence comes from Trididemnum nubilum, assembly GCA_963965965.1. Taxonomy (NCBI): domain Eukaryota; kingdom Metazoa; phylum Chordata; class Ascidiacea; order Aplousobranchia; family Didemnidae; genus Trididemnum; species Trididemnum nubilum. Next base: position 30,353,404 of record OZ014482.1, on the reverse strand, counting down.
TCAGCTTCCTTTCATCTTCCATTTTCAATGCCCAACATTCAGCACCATAAGTTAGAGCATTTCTCACATAGCTTTTGTATAAGGTGCCTCTAACCTTCAATGATATGCTTCTTCCACATATAACATTCGAAACCTCTTTAAATTTTTTCCATGCCGATCTAATTCTTGATGTTACAGCCTCCTGAGCACCTCCTTCCGTACTGATTACATCACCAAGGTAAGAAAACCTGTCTACCACTTTTGTGTTGTCTCCATCCAAACTTATCATTTTATCTTCATCTTTAAATAACACACCAGGGATGCATTTTTTGCAAGTAAAATCTTTCTCTTTGGTTAAACTTCCATGAACTCCAGAACACCTCTTGTGTACCCAGTGTTGACATTTTGTACACTGCACGGAGTTCCTTCCCACTCCTTTGCCACATACAGAGCATGGATACTTTCGCATTTGCATTCCCACAAAATTTCTTCTTGTATAGAAAGCCTTTGTCTTGTTTACATTTATTTTCATTCCTTTCTCTTGCAATGCTTTCTTCCATCGAGTGTATCAAGATTCTACCGCTTCCCAGTTATCACCGACTAACACAATATCATCCGCATACAGCATTTCCTTTACAACTCCTTCTCTGATGTCTTTAGTCACTTCATCCATCATCAACGCGAACAGAAGAGGACTTAGTATCGATCCTTGATGGACTCCAACTTTTACATCAAATGACTCCGATCTCGTGTATTCCACCTTGACGGATGTTTCAATATTTGTATACATTTCCATTATCGCTTTTATTTCTCTTTCTAGTACTCCTTTTCTCCTCAGCGACCACCAAATCACCTCTCTTGGAACACGATCAAAGGTTTTCTCAAGATCCACAAGTATCATATATAGATCTCTTCCGGCTATCTCATATTTTTCTAACAACTGTCTCATAATGAAGATAGCGTCTGTCGTACCTCTACCTGGCATGAAACCCATCTGCATCTTTAGAGCAACTTCATTATATATAATTAATCAAGAGTTCTGTCTGGCAGCAAAGAGTTCTAAAATGTTGTCATACTCTGTGGCAGCCAACATACAGGGTGTCCCAAAAAAATGTAACACTTTTGATTGCTAACTGAACTCTCATTTTAGAGCGCAATTTTCTGTGCTTTTGCCGAGTTAATGCATAGGGCAAGGAATTTTTTTCCTGAAAAAATCAAGTCGCTACCTCCACTCAGGGCCATTTTATGGCACGAGGAGTACTGCAGCACACTTTGCCGGGAGGCGCCATAGAAAAAGATTTGATTGTTTAAGAAATGGTCTTTGGCATGAAAAACCATTGTTTCTCCCACAAATCTGGTGTGTCAGAAACAAAAATCTCTAGTCTGATATGAAATCTCATGTTTTTCCTAGTTTTTGTGTGTCTCTTAAGACAAGTATGAGGTCCAGAATCCGCGTAGCCGGAGGTTTCTCGAGGGGGGTCAAGAAAATCTCTAACCCCCTCTCTTCTCGTAATGCAGCCCTACCTCTACTCTCACCTTTAGATCAGTCTCTACCAGCGACCATGACTCTACTCTTAAGGTTAGTTTATTCTCCAGCATTTATAGAAATGCTCTTCGATACTGTAAATGAAAAAAAACTTCGATGTGTCCTTCATGCAGGCATTCGGCCTGAGGAGCACTACCATAGTGCCCTCCCCCCCAAAATGATGCAATAATCCGTCCCAAACTGTTGAAAAATTCAAGAATGAGATTACCCATTCCATCAGGAGGCTGTCAAATGAGACAAATTATCGAAAATATCACTATCAAGCTGAATGGTTTCATGAATCCAAAAGAGCATGTGTCACTGATTTCATTCATTATCAAAACCAAGGCGAAAATGCAGAAGACCGAAATGAACCTTAGGATGGAGATAATGACTTAATTTTTCAGGAACAAAACTTCATTGCATATGTATTCATTGGGCAAAAGCTCTACAATGTACGTTGTAAAATCAAAAAGTTATAAGAAATGTAAAGTGTTACATTTTTTTTGGGACACCATGTAGTTTCTTCTGCTGTGTTGTAGTAATTGAGGAGAAGCAATTATGGTTAATATATCAGTAAATGGTACCTGTCACAAATAATCATTTTAAAGATCTTGTGGCCATGTCGAAACCAAATGATTTCGCTTTATGAACTAAGCATGATATAAGCATCCTTGTTTTGATCCGATCGTTCAATTACAGCACCAATGTACCATACACTGTGATACAAGCTAACAACATATTTTCCAGGTTGTAAATTTTGATGTAGCTGCTCACGTGACCGAATTGAAGTAACATTATCATCATTGTAAAGTTTCACTTTAACTCCTTCTTCATCTGATGACAGCCTTTTCATTGCTAGAGTTGATTTGGATTGAGGGATAAAGCAGTGATGAGATCTAGTGTCAGGAACAGTTGGATACCTTGAATATCTTTGTTTTAATTCATAAGCTTTGATATTGCTAGTAACTTCTTCATCGCTAATGTACAAAAAATTATTCCAACAATATTTTGGGTTGCTCATTGAAACATTTGATTAGGGGTCAAGATTTGGTTGTTTTCAGTGCTTGAGTTTTTGTGTATCCTCAAAATGTATCCTCAAATGCTTGACTTTTTGTGTCATCTGTGACTGCATGAGGCAAGACACAAACACTGTACATGCATTTACTGGCAAAGTTATAACGTACATCAAGGAAAAGTTACTTGCTATTACCCAAATTTACTTCTGTGAAGAAGCAACTAGTCAAAATAAAAATTTTATTAATTTACGCTTTCACGTAGTTGACCATGGGATTAAAGCTCAATGGCATTTTTTGCAACAAGTCATGGAAAGTCATCTTGTGATGGAATTGGATAACCACAAAGCAGTTTGTGGCAAGAGCAAGCCTTCAAGCAACCGAAAACGACCAAATCTTGACCCCTAATCAAATGTTTCAATGAGCAACCCAAAATATTGTTGGAATAATTTTTTTCTACATTAGCGATGAAGAAGTTACTAGCCATATCAAAGCTTATGAATTAAAACAAAGATATTCAAGGTGTCCAACTGTTTCTGGCTCTAGATCCCATCACTACTTTATCCCTCAATCCAAATCAACTTTGGCAATGAAAAGACTGTCATCAGATGAAGAAGGAGTTAAAGTGAAACTTTATAATGTTACTTCAATTCGGTCACGTGAGCAGCTTCATCAAACTTTACAATCTGGAAAATAATGATGATTCTTGTATTACAGAGTACGGTACATTGGTGCTGTAATTAAACGATCGGATCAAAACAACGATGCTTATATCAAGTTCATGAAGTGAAATCATTTGGTTTCGACATGGCCACAAGATCTTCAAAATGAGTGTTTGGTACTGTCGCAATCGTTGATACTTGGCTAGAGTACAATCTTTAATCTCTAGAATTGCCCACATCGGCTGAAACTAGAGAACGACTGAGATGTTAATTGACGAATCGAAAATGGCAGTTGATAGTTCCTTTAGCTTCTTGAATCTCAAGAAAGCAGCACACCAGTCTTAAATTAAAACTTCTATTTAGGATTGAAACACAAACCAACTCACTGAGCAAAATCCTTCCACTCACACCTCTTACTAAATGGCTATACGAACCAACCCCAGATACACAAACTTGGCTTAACTGCCTACGAAATTAATACCTAAAATCACCCACTTTTAGAATATTAGAATAATGAATGAAAAACGACCTGCCTGTTTATACTACGACAAAAGCTATCAAATATCCCAGAACAATCCATGATACGTCACAATAGAAAAAATACACTAGCTTACGATAAACAAATTTTGACATAATTATGACATCACAAACTTCACGTCTAAATATAGCAATTAAGAGACTAAACAACCCAAACGTCGATAACTGCAGGAAATAGCAGAATGTATGAGAAAGGAATTATCTCGAATATTCTAAATCAAAAAAAGCGGCAAAAGTAGTAAATCAGTCTCATACACGTTAAAATACAGCAAATCATCATATCTAAGGCATTCAAAATTATTATTTGTGACAGGTACCATTTACAGATACATTAACCATAATCGCTCCTCCTTAATTACTACAACACAGCAGAAGAAACTATGTTGGCTGCCACAGAGTATGACAACATTTTAGAACTGTTTGCTGCCAGACAGAACTCTTGATTCATTATATATAATGAAGTTGCTCCAAAGAAAGTGGGACACATTGCATACTATAGAGCAAATTGCAGTTGCATAAAACATAGTCTTTATTTATTGGCTCGCAATATCCCCAAATTTTTTGTGATGCTGTTGCGTGATGTGCTGTTGTTGAAACTTTTTGCTACAACAATATCCAAAATTTTGTAATTTCAAGCTACTAAAAGTGATCGAGCAATATGAAAGCAAAAAGCACATGCTACCTAACCAAAGTATGCCATCTAGTGGCATATTTGAGTCAAAATTGCATCTAAACAATAAGCAGTAACAGGCCAAAAGTTTTAGTAATCAATTGAGCCTAAACTTCTTGAACAACATGTCAAATTTTTATCTAAATTTCATGCTGAGGATCATTTTTTCATTTTTTTTTTTTGCAAATTTAAGAGAAAACTATATGGTGAAAGATGACTGATCTCATCCCTTTGCAGTTTCGGAACAAAGTTGAATTTTGGTGCGTAGGTACTTTGAGAAAAACTCTTTCCACACTCAAAAAAATTTTTGTTGAAAACAGTGTCTGACGGGGCCATTTTTCCACCACAAGATGGCATGTTTTTTGCAATTTTGCCACTGGTGCATACTTTGAAGTAAAATAACTTTTTTTTGAAAGCAGTGTTTTCTTTCCAAGTTGGTAAAGTTCATGTCCAGTAGGTAGGGAGCTACCATGCTAAAAATAAGAGCAATGCTATGCTTCATATGAGAGATGCAGGTGTTCAAACTTGACCAAAATTTTGTTCTCGCGTCAAAATGTGAACACTTTGGCACCCCCTATTTCTATCATGCTATAAGCCTGCGCCATTTTGACACTTGTTGTATGAAATATAGCTGAAAGTTGATCAATTCACCAAAAATCAGCTTTCCATTGTTTTTATATTTAGAGAAATGCGCTTTTGAAAATGGCCAAGCCCTTGCCATCGTGTGGGGGTAGCAAATTTGAAATCGTCATATTTTCAAAAGTACAAGAGATATTGAGCTAAAATTTTTAGTGTGAAGGTCAATCATGCCATACAACATTATAACACATTTTGAACAAATTTGAAGAGGGTCAAGCTGAAGGGTCCAGGACGTTTGGCATGGAATGACCCTCAAGCTAGGGCACTACATTTTTTTGATATCAGCACATATCTAGGAGACGAATCTTTTGACATCGTTTGGGAGTATTACCTCCCAAGGACCCCCCAAAAATTAAGTTTTTGGTTGGCTCAAAGTAAGGTGCCAGTTTTTTTTGATATCAACATATACTTAACAGGCAAACATTTTGACACAGTTTGGGGATGCCAACCCCCCTCGAGGACCTCCCAAATAGACCACCTAAACACCAATTTTTTGAACGACCTAATGTTTGGTGCCAGTGTATTTTTATATCGGTAGATAATTAGAGGCAAATATTTTGACAGAGTTTGGGGGTACCACCTCGCTGAAGCCCCCTTCCAAATGGACCCCCCAAAAACCAACTTTTTGAATGGCTCAAGCTACGGTGCCTGTGCTTTTTGCTGTCAGTAGATATTAAGACACAAATATTTTGACGTGGTTTGGGGGTATCGCCCCCTGGGGAACCCCCCAAAACCAATTTTTTGAACGACTTAATTTACAGTGCCAGTGTTTTTTGATATCAGCAGTAGATATTTTAGAGATGAATATTTTGAAATAGTTTGGGGGTGCCACCCCCTCGGGGACCACCCCAAAACAGTCCCCTCAAAAATCAATTTTTTGATTGGCTCAAAATAGGGTGCCAGTTTTTTTTTGATATCAACAGATACTTAACAGACAAATATTTCAGCATAGTTTGAGGGTGCCATTTCCCCTCGGAACCCCTCCAAAATGGACCCCCAAAAATTAAATTTTTGCATGACCAAATTTACGATGCCAGTGTTTTTTATATCAATAGATATTTCACAGGTAAACATTTTGACAGAGTTTGGGGGTACCACCCCCCGGCGATCCCCCAAATGGACCCCCTAAACATCAATTTTTTCAACGGCTTGAGCTAGAGTTCTAGTTTTCATTTGATATTATGAATTACTGAAGAGACAAATACTTGGACATACTTTGAAAGTGCCACCACCAGAAAATCACAAATGAACCCCAAAAAAATCAATTTTTGAACGACTTAATCTAAGGTTTCAGTCTTCTTGATATTAGTAAGTATTAAAACAACAAAAAATGACATAGTTCGAGGGTACCACCCTTCCGGAACTTTCCCAAATGAACCCCAAAATTTAATCACTTTGAACAGCTTGAACTAGAATGCTAAATTTTTTTTGATATCAGTAGATGTTTAAAAGACAAACTTTTTCACACAGTCTGAGGGTACCAAACATCTATCCAAAAAATCACTTTTTAAAACATAAATTTAACAAAAATTCTAAAACCATCAAAAAGCTAGAAACTTGAACTTTGAAGATATGATAAATCTATATATGAAGTTGTGCAGCTGCATTTTTGGAGTGCCTATGTCACGTGGTTTGTGTCAGACGCACCAAAAACAATCACGAAGTTTAATACATGATTTTAATAACTGATTGCCGTCATGCATACACATGTGCTACTGTGGCCAAGTGCTTAAAGGTGCCAGCATAGGAAACCATTGTGATTGAATAGACCTGGGTTCAATCATCTACTTGGCCTTCGGTTATCTAATTCTAAAATCATATTGAATCCAGCACATTTTTTGATAAAACAAAATCGTTTTCAAATTGTTTATTTTGACATTAGATATGACCAAAGGGTATCCGGTTTTATTCTCTACAAAAATTCCACCAAAATTAATTTTTTAACAGCTTAAGTTAGAGTGTTAGTTTTCTTCATATCAGTAGATATTTAACTGACGAATACTTGAACATAGTTTGGGGGGTACCCTCCCCAAAAAAACTCCCAAACATCATTCCGTTGAATGGCTTAAGCTAAGGCTCCAGTTTTTTTGATATAATACGGGGGTACCAGACCCCTGGTATTCTCCACGTGAACCCCACAAAAATCAATTTGTTGCACTTAAGCTAAGGCTCCAGTATTTTTTACATCAAAGATATTTTAGAGACAAAATGTTTGACAGAGTTTTGAGTACTCTGCTTTGGAACCTTCCCAAATGGACCACACAAAATCAATTATTTTGAACGGCTTGAGCTAGAGCGCTAATTTTTATAAACATCAGTAGATATTTAAAAGACCATTTTTTACATGGTTTGGGGGTACCAACCCCCAAATAAACCTCTCCAAAAATCACTTTTTAAAACCTAAATTTAACAATTGATTTTAGTCAGTTGGGTTCATATGCCAAGCTGGCATAATGATTAAAAGCACCAGGGTTTGGAATTGTTATGAATGAACTGAGCTGGGTTCAAATAGTTAGTTGGGCATCGATTTTACCCAAAACACAAATGATTTAAAATCAACATTTATTTTTTTCATGAGACAAAATCAGTTTGATTGCATACGATTGAGTTTAACAGAAATATCGGTAACCTTCAAAGTATGAAGGGGAGAATGATGGTGAAATGGAACTGGCGGAAGTCCCGTATTATTTTCCCCCGGGATAATGAACATCTAGTTTTTAGACTATTTTTATACTATTTGCTGCTTCATGACACTATCTTTCAGCAAAAAGCGTCTTACCACTGTTACTCACATTAATTTACTAGTTTCCTTTTTTTTGGTTCACCACTTTAGACTGGTCCACACTCGCAAAAATTTATTTCACCCTGGGTTGAACCATTCACCCCTTTAAGAAACGCTGTCTTAAGCTTATCTTTTGGTACAATATGAATCACATATAAACAAAAAATATGTCAATGTAGGTCGCATATGTCATCAATAGATCGTTGTTTCACCAGATTGATTGAAGATATGGAACGCAAAAAAAACGTACCATACCAAGATACAGTACGCTTCAAAAATTGAACTGAAGTACAGTTAAGGGTCTGTCTACACTGTGCATAAAATTGTCAGCTTACGAGCGTAACCTTAGTTTGTTTTTAAGAAAAATTCCATAAGCCCAAGCATACCACCTTACAAGAGTAAAATTGCCAGCGACAAAATTTCGCTAAAAGAGCAAAATTTTTCAGCTGGTTTACTCGTAAGCTCACGATTTTCATGAAATTTTAAAAACTGGTTTGCTAGGTCTCAAGGTAGTTTAAAATTAGGGTCATAAGTTTTTTTGTAATGAAGTTGATTTTTAAAAGTGAAAGCATGCATGTTGGTTTGAAATAGCCTAGTTCAACATAAAAATGGTCAATTTGCAGCTCTATAAGAAAAAAACTTGCGAAACAGAGGCCTAGATTGATAGGCCTAAAAGTGAATAATGAACTGTTTGTTGCTATGTAACATTTGGTTAGCCTAGTCCAAGTAAACAAATTTGAAAATTAAAACCGATCTGTGGTGTGGCAATGCAGATCACAGTCCAGACCAGGGGACTTCCCAAGGCCAAAACCAGTAGCAATAAGCCTACCAGTATGGTACGGCACATTTGGTGGAACTTGTATCTAGCGTGTATTATACCACATTGTTAAAGTAAACTGGTAATCCTAGTCTGATAGCTGCTGTAGGCTAGTTTACTTCAAAAGGTTTAACTTACTGGTGCAGGTGCAGTGATTTTGTATCTGGTACAAGATACCGGTTAGCAAGCAACTTAGTAGCCTAGGCTACTGTCAAAAAATATGCAAAGTTAAAAAATTAGTCTGCCAATAAAATCTAGGCCTTGATGTTTTATCTCAATGAAACTTAACACTATTAGAGCCTACCAAATCAGTTAACCTATCGTAATAAAAGCAGGATAAAAATGCAATAATCTAGGCATACCCCGCTACTAGCCTACTGATGTAATGGGCTGTGCAGTAGCAGCAATATAGGCTGTAAAATTATGCTATTTAAAGATGTCCACACTTATTTTTCAGCAACTATTAGGTTTTGATTAACTTTTAATAGTTGAGTTGAATTACAGACACTGTCAAGTCAATAAATAGGTTTGGCCTACTGTCAGTGTCACTAAGATAGTGAAGTCAAGTTTTTGTATTCTGCAATTACTTTTCAGAATTGTAAATTAAGACTCCAATAGCAAGTTTTTATTGTCGTGAACAAATAGTAACAGTGAGTACTTTAAGAATTGGAATTTAACAAATTTATCAATGGTATGGTACTTTTGGTCCAGAATCAAAGAGACTTATTGAAGAACTTATGAAGCAATGTTGATCTTTAATGCTCAAAGATTTAAAGAATGATGATCAATCTAACAGTGGCAATGTCATGTTTTCAAGGTTAGCTATGTGTATTCCTAGATTGGCAATCTTGAAGAGCTCTTTGAGCCTTTATTAAAAAAATAAACTTTAGGCGTTTTCATAATGAAAAAAAAAAACAGACTTGGAAGTTTTATCTAAATCATTTGCTTTTAGTTAAAATAATCATTTAAAATTAAGAAGTGCAGAAGTTACAGAAACCATCGGAAGAAGAAATGTGGATGTGGTGGCTTTACAAGAGGTGCGACGACATAAGAAAGAGGGAGTAAGAAAATTGAGAGGAGGTGACTTTGAATACAAATTGTATTGGAAAGCAGAAGAGACTGATCATGGTGGTGTTGGTTTGATGGTGAAACATTACCTTGTTGAATCCGTGGAAGTGAGAAGAGTGTCCCCAAGGATCATATCCATAAATATAGTGGTGATGGAAAAAGTGGTGACAGTGATTTCACTCTATGCACCTCAGAGTGGAAGGAGTGAAGAAGAGAAAGAAAAATTCTATGAAGATCTTACTGCTGAAGTACAATCTAGACACGGTATATGTTTTGTGTTAGATTTCAATGGGCATGTTGGAAGATCTTCTCTAGGCTATGATGGAATTCATGGTGGATTTGGTTGGGGTGAGCGCAACAGAGATGGTGAAAGGATCCTAGAGTTTGCAGACAGTCTTGATATGGTTGTTGGAAACACTTTTTTCAAGAAGAATGACCAAAAATTAATCACCTATAAATCTGGAAATTGTGCAACTGTCATTGACTATGCAGTGGTGCAGAAAGAAGTTATGAAGAAAGTTAAAGACATAAAAGTAATCCCGGGAGAGGAATGTTTTTCACAGCACAGATTGCTTATCATGGACCTAATGATGGATCATAGAGCTGTTAGAAAGTTGAAAAATCCCGGAAAAGTGAAATTGTGGAGATTGAAAAACGAAAAAATCAAAAGGATGATGAAAGATGGAATGAAAGATGCAAAAGAGGAACCGTATAGTTGGGATGATTAAAAATGTAGCCAAAAGAGTTTGTGGAATATCGAAAAGTGGTCATAATCAAAAAACAACATGGTGGTGGAATGAAGAAGTGAAGGAGGTCATCAAAGAGAAAAGACCAGCGATCAAAAGAACATTATTGGGCTATGAAAAAGAAAGGTAAAAGAGTGGTAACAGTGGTGAAGGAAAAGGAAGGAAAAAAAATAACAGAACTTCTTGAAAAGAAAAATTTGAAAGCACTGCAGTATGTCTTTAAACTGTGCAAACACAGCAAGAAGGATAAAAAAGACATAATGGGGATGCCTTAAATTCTTGGAAAAGATGGAAAACTAAAGGTGACACTGCAGGAGAAAACTAAAGTCTGAAAGGAATATGAAGAGAAGCTGTTGAATGAAGAAAATGATTGGAACAAAAGTATGGAAATAACAAAAGTTGAAGGTCCTTGTGAACAAGTTTCTACAGAGGACATGATGGAAGCTCTTGTTCTAATGAATACTGGAAAGGCGGCTGGACCAAGCGAAGTAACAGTGGAATTGTTAAATATTTGCAAAAAAGAGTCTGTGAGAAGATTGGCTGCAGTTGCAAACAATATGCTGGAGGGAAATCAAACGCCAGAAAGTTGGAGAAAAGAGTGATCTGATTCCAATTTTTAAAAAAAGGAGATGAAAGATCATGTGGAAATTACAGAAGCATTAAACTGTTAGAACATGATGTGAAAGTGATTGAAAGAATTTTTGAAAGAAGGCTACGGAAAGTTGTGAAACTGGATGAAATGCAGATGGGTTTCATGCCAGGTAGAGGTACGACAGACGCTATCTTCATAATGAGACAGTTGTTAGAAAAATATGAGATGGCCGGAAGAGATCTATAGATGGTACTAGTGGATCTTGAGAAAACCTTTGATTGTGTTCCAAGAGAGGTGATTTGGTGGTCGCTGAGGAGAAAAGGAGTACTAGAAAGAGAAATAAAAGCGATAATGGAAATGTATACAAATATTGAAACATCCGTCAAGGTGGAATACACGAGATCGGAGTCATTTGATGTAAAAGTTGGAGTCCATCAAGGATCGATACTAAGTCCTCTTCTGTTCGCGTTGGTGATGGATGAAGTGACTAAAGACATCAGAGAAGGAGTTGTAAAGGAAATGCTGTATGCGGATGATATTGTGTTAGTCGGTGATAACTGGGGAGGTAAAATCTTGATACACTCGATGGAAGAAAGCATTGCAAGAGAAAGGAATGAAAATAAATGTAAACAAGACAAAGGCTTTTTATTCCAGAAGAAATTTTGTGGGAATGCAAATGCGAAAGTATCCGTGCTCTGTATGTGGCAAAGGAGTGGGAAGGAACTCCGTGCAGTGTACAAAATGTCAACACTGGGTACACAAGAGGTGTTCTGGAGTTCATGGAAGTTTAACCAAAGAGAAAGATTTTACTTGCAAAAAATGCATCCCTGGTGTGTTATTTAAAGATGAAGATAAAATGATAAGTTTGGATGGAGACAACACAAAAGTGGTAGACAGGTTTTCTTACCTTGGTGATGTAATCAGTACGGAAGGAGGTGCTCAGGAGGCTGTAACATCAAGAATTAGATCGGCATGGAAAAAATTTAAAGAGGTTTCGAATGTTATATGTGGAAGAAGCATATCATTGAAGGTTAGAGGCACCTTACACAAAAGCTACGTGAGAAATGCTCTAACTTATGGTGCTGAATGTTGGGCATTGAAAATGGAAGATGAAAGGAGGCTGAAGACCACAGAAATGAGAATGTTGCGAATGATATGCAGGAAAACCTTGAAAACAATGAGAAGATTTGTGAAATGACGGGTGTAGTGAGATTGGAAGAATTTCTGAGAGAGAAAAGATTGCGATGGTTGGGACATGTGGAGAGCATGGATAAAGAAAGGGGTCCAGTAAAGGCACTACTCTTAGAAGTTGATGGGACAAAAAATGGAAGACCGAAAAAAAGGTGGAAAGAAGTACTAGAATGTGACATGACTGCCAGAGGTTTGCAAAGGTTGGATGCTCAAGATTGTGATGGCGACCAGGCTGCAAAAACCAGCTGATCCCTGCATGCGGTGAACCTCTGCTGGGCTCCAGAAATAGAAGGAAGCGCATTCCAGAAGCAAAATGATGATGATGATGAATCATTTAAAATTAGCAGTGGGCCAAAGATAATTTGTCACTTTCAAAGTTGTTTCTAATGTGATGATGTGACAAGACAGTATTTGCATCACTGCAACTTAACTACACAATTTCAAGTTTCTTGTAACATATGAGTAACACTGCATGTTTTTCTTAGGTGCAACTAAGATTTTAAAGTGTCACATTTTTCAAACCATTAGGTGCAACCATAGCACTTAAAGTTTTTAAGAAATCCAACTTGTGCCTTATACTCTGATGCATTTAATCTATACTTCTGGTTATGCTCTCCTACGTTCAATTGATCACGCGATAATGCATTCGTCTCTGGAATGGAGGTCTGAGATTTAAATCAGCCTGGTCAAATCGAACATAGCGTTACCAGCGGCTTTTTATCACTGCGACATTTCTTTGGAGGCAGCTATGTTGCTCGGGTGCAATGATGTTGTGATGGACCCTGCCAACTTTTCATGCGCTTCGATGTATTACAGCATGTATAATGAAAGATTTGATTTGGTTTCCTTCATGATTTCATACAGAGTTAAACTATTTAAATTTTTTTAAACTTTTTTAGAGCTTAACAAATTTAATGTAATGTAGTGCACCGTATAATTTGGTGCACTAAGTGCCTAAAAACAAAAGCTATAGAAGCCATTTGGTGCGCTTTATACTAGAAAATAATAATTATAGAACTAATAACAATAATAACAAATAATAACAGTTACATGTTCCAGTTTGCAGCGCCTTATGGTCTATAAAATACTGCAGTAATATCTTTGCTAAAATTAATTAATTTCGATAGAATAAATCATTCACTGTTTAGTGTTAAAAAAAAGTAGTTTTTTTTGCTTTAATTTATGCTTATTTGATAGCTTTGTTCTGTAATGTAGTACCGGTACTCTCCTCAGATTTTAATGAGACCAGTTTGATCCAAGAAGATATGACACAGCTGCGATGTTGTTAGGGTTTTGCATCAAACATCTTTCGGGTCTGGTTCGGACTAAGATTAAAATTGGTCTAGTTAATCGTCTTGTGTCAACTGGTTGCCTCTAAAAATTTTGATTCTTCTCTGAGCGCAAGTGTTTTATGCATAATTGGCACGTTTTTTTGATATGTCTACTGCTAATTGTGGTTTTGGACACTTTGCAGAACTTTGAAGTTTTTCTGGTAGGAATAATTATTATTTGTTTTACTGAAGGTCTTCCAATGCGTAGAGGATAGTTGGAAGATTATTAAAACTGCAAGAGTGAAAAACAGAAGTAAAGCCATCAAGTTTCATTAATGTTTGTTGTGTATTTCTTCAACATGCCTCATGGTCAACATGCCTCATAGTCAACACACCATAACGAAAATTGCTCATGGTTTGGGTTAAGTGCTGTAGGCTAAACTTGTGACATTTTCTTCTTTTCTCACCATGAAATCAACCAAGACGTTGGTGATTACACCGGTCGACATGATTTCTTTTCTGGGTAAGTTGGTTACTTTTAAGTCAATTTGGGTATGGTGATTGCGAATCTACAGTCACTTTTTTTCTATCACGTCAGGATCTTTCATAAAATGAGATTTAAATTTTAGCATTACACTCTAATTGTAAGTTTTTTTTGCTGTGCGTGAGTCTGTTTTAAGAAGCATCCCTTATTGCTACGTCATCGATGTTATTGTTATAGTTGTTGCACCTCATTGTGATGCCATAATTATTTTATTGTGGCATTACAGAAGGAGGTTACTATAAAATGACTGAACTAGTGTTTGTTGACCTAGTCTTGCAATTACAGTTGTGTAAGCTGTAGTTTGAGTTTCAAAACAGAAAAAAATGTCATCTAAGCGAAGAGGCTGCATCAACGACCCAGATATATTTTGCTACATGTGCGGAAGCTTTGTTCCATCTGCTCAACGGCAGAATATAACACTTTTTTTAAAAACGTCTATTATGCTTATTTTGGAGTTAAGTTAGCAGACCAAGACAAAGTATGGGCCCTGCACAAAATGTGTTGTAATTGTGTGTCATTGTTGAGGCAGCGGAGCATTGGAAAACTGAGGTCTTTAGCATTTGGTGTCCCAATGGTTTGGAGGGATCCAATGGATTGAAAGCAAACCAAATGGATATGGCAAAAAATATTACTTTTGCTCATGTGTTGTTGCTGGCTTCAATGTCAAAATTAAGCATAAAATTCAATAGTGTAACTTGCCTTGTGCAATACGACCCATTCCTCATGGGCCAGGTGTCCCAATTCCATTGCCTTCAAGAGTTTTGGAAACAGTTGAAGATTCTGTCAGTGAGGAGTCTTTGTCAGATAGCCAGTTGACAGAATGTTCAGAGTATGAGTGTGATGATGATCAGCAGCCCAAGCCTTTTAATTACGCAGAGCTATACGACCTTGTCAGAGATTTGAATTTGCCAAAATCGTCTGCTCCTCGGTTCCCGATTGAAAGCAAAATGTGTGCTCAGCACTGATACCACTTTTGCTCGGTATAAACATGTGAAAGTGAATATATTCGCTTCTTCACCATGGAAAACGCTTTAGTCTATTGTGTGGATATTCAAGGTCTTATACAGAAATTGGGAACAGTTTATAACCCCAGTGACTAGCGCCTCTTTGTTGATGCATCAAAATCAAGCCTGAAAGCTGTTTTATTGCACAATACAAATCAGTTTGCTTCTACCCCTGTAGTTCATTTGACTTGCATGAAAGAGTTTTATGAAAATATGAAACTTTTGCTTGGGAAGTTACAATATAGCACTCATACATGCAAGGTTTGTGTTGACTTTAAAGTCCTAAATATGCTACTGGGTCACAAAGTACCCTTTGTTTTATGTGCGAATGGGACAGCAGGGATAGAAGTAATCATTGGAATAAACGTGAATGACCGTTGAGAGAGTCCCTTACACCAGATTGTAAAAAGATTTTACATCCTGCTCTTGTTGACAGATCCAATGTGATACTTCCACCACTTTATATTAAACTGGGTCTCATGAAGCAGTTCGTAAAAGCTCTCAATAAAGAAGGTGCCTGTTTTGAATACATTCAAGATAAGTTTCCTAATTTGAGTGCTGAGAAGGGTAAACAGGGTGTATTTGTTGGATCTCAAATCAGAAAATTCACCAAAGACCCCCAATTTTTATCTAACATGATAGATGCGCAAAAAAAAGCATGGCTTTCTTTTATAGAAGTTGTATCAAAGTTCCTTGGCAATACCAAAGATCCTGACTATCAAAACATTGTGGAAAACATGTTGGCTTGTTTTCAGGCACTTGGATGTCACATGAGTTTGAAAGTTGTTTTTTTACATGCACACTTGGACCATTTCTCACAAACTTTGGGCGATATGAGTGAAGATCATGGTGAACGCTTTCACCAGAACATCAAAAGCATGAAAACACAGTACAAAGGACGATGGGATGTATCCATGATGGCGGACTACTGTTAGTGCCTAAAATGCAATTGTGTGAGTAATGAAGTTGCAAGAAAAGTCAAAAGAAGAAAATTCATGCCTCACTCCAATGAGAAAAAAGCCACTGTAGTATAAATGAAATGTTATTGAGCAAATGAAAAGTACTGAGTGCTTATTGGGCCTATTAAATGCGTTTTTGAGTAAAATTTAAATTCAATTTTGCAAAAAATTGTGACGTGATAGGTGAATTCCGACTGCAAATTCGGAATCAGCGTAGTCAAATTAGGTAAACACATCTAATTGTTTGAAAATAAAAAAGTTGCAAAATGTCGCCTAGTGTTATTAATGCTTGATAGAGTTGCTGCTTGACTTTTCCAGGAGCCAGGCATTACTCATTTCCGAGTTTTATAATTGAAATGTTGGTGGTGTATAAAAAAATACCTGCTTTCTGAGACTGATTGGACATTAATATCACTTTTAATCCTTTGGTTATTTTTTTCTTATTTTTATGTCGTTTTCAATGTTTAAGGCACATTTATTAAATTTTAAAGAAAAGTTGTGTAGCATCGCTTTTATAACACTGTGAGTTATAACTATTACCATAGCATTTGAACTTTTCAGCAATTAAATTTTGTATTTAATTCAAAATTGCTTTGCTTACTCACAAATTGTTTTGCTCCTCTGTATTTGAAAGGTTGAATCAGCTCTAGTTTTGATTTGGCAAGCGCTAGATATAGCTTGCTTGTTAATGCTGATAATAATTGGGTTAAATAATTGATTGGTGGTACAGAATTTAACCATAGCTTTAAATAAAACCGGATTCATCTTTTATTGATTGGGTAGCCTTGAAAAAGGCTGTTTTAAGGTTTAAACGCTTTCGTCTAGCTCTCTTCAGAAACCATCGCTAGAAAAAGATAGAATGAAAATAAAACAATGCGGATTCATTTATAAAGGTAGAGAAAATCGCTGATTGGATGAATAATCATCACTGATTGGTTGATTTGTGTCGTTTCGTTTGCGTACAGAAGTGGCGCTGTTGTGAAGAAAACAAACTTTCATCAAGATAGATGCTGATTGGATCAAATCGTTGCGTTTCGTTTGCGTAAGAAAAATAGATGACTTTGTGATGAATCTAAAATAAAACCTAAAACAGAATTTGGTAAATTGTTAAGTTTCGTTTGCGTTCGAATTATCAATGAATTAATTGAAGGGAATAAACAAATTCCTTTTGCCTGCACAATTCTGGTTTTAGAATCCGAATGACTGTTGCTTCCAGTGTAGATAGGTGAAATTGCGTTCTTGCTTTAGCCAGAATAGAAAAACAAAACCTGTTCTTGCTTTAGCCAGAATACAAAACCTGTGCCAACAACTTTAACACCAACCAGTTTTCTATTCTGGCTAAAGCAAAAACGCAATTTCACCTATCTACACTGGAAGCAACACTCATTCGGATTCTAAAACCAGAATTGTGCAGGCAAAAGGAATTTGTTTATTCCCTTCAATTAATTCATTGATAATTCGAACGCAAACGAAACTTAACAATTTACCAAATTCTGTTTTAGGTTTTATTTTAGATTCATCACAAAGTCATCTATTTTTCTTACGCAAACGAAACGCAACGATTTGATCCAACCAGCATCTATCTTGATGAAAGTTTGTTTTCTTCACAACAGCGCCACTTCTGTACGCAAACGAAACAACACAAATCAACCAATCAGCAATTTTCTCTGCCTTTATAAATGAATCCGCATTGTTTTATTTTCATTCTATCTTTTTCTAGCGATGGTTTCTGAAGAGAGCTAGACGAAAGCGTTTAAACCTTAAAACAGCCTTTTTCAAGGCTACCCAATCAATAAAAGATGAATCCGGTTTTATTTAAAGCAATAATTGGGTTCTATGAAAGTGCAAGTAGCTGGATATTAGGGTGTTGCAGCCGCCCCACAAATACGAAAATTTTATCATGGCAACTTCTACCTCAGCCCAAATTGGAGGCTTCGCACAAAAATCCTTTTGGTCAAGTTTCGTGAAAGTTTGTCAATGTTTAGGGGTCGCACAGTGACATCAAAATTTTGGCTATTTCAAAAAAAACACGTTTTTTTCATTTTGAATGTTTTTGGACTATAAGTCAAACCTGTGATCACTTTTGATCATTTCTACTGCTTTGAGAGTTGCTGTTTAGCACATAGCCAACAAGAGAACTTCTTAAATCAAAGTTATCAAAAGTTGCATTGTAGACCTACTGCCACAAGCATAATTAATACCAAGTTATTGCAATTTTTTTAATTTAATGATTAGGTTCATATCTGCTTCTAATTTTAAACTGAAAAGCGCTCATTAATGTTTTTTACCCACTGTCAGTCTTCTTTTTATTCTAGACAGTTGTGTTAACAAAAAGCAGTTTATTGATAAGCTGTCATAATTTCTGTTTCTTTTCTTTGACAGCCACAGTTTTTCCCTTATTCTTGATACTGGTTTTCCAATCAGACATCATTCTATGCAAAAATGTTTTTTCTCCGTCATTTTTCAATCATGTAAAAGTCTTTGTTTGATGACAAGATTTCAATGTTGTGTTCAATTTTTTTTCAATGGTTGAGAAATCTTGGAAATATGGCAAAGGTTTTTTCATATGCTTTGTCGATCTCAAAAAAGTATAATATGATTGCCTTTCTAACTTTTGAGGGTTCTGCAGAAGAATGGCATTGACGGTCAGTTGTTACATGTTATTAGGGCATTCTATGGTGCCAACTGGAGTTTCGTAGTTGGGTAAATGGCAAGCAATCAAAGCTTTCCATACAAGCGTTGAACTCCAGCAAGGGTGCGTTTTGTTTCTTCTCTTCTTCATTTGTTTACATGAATTGGATCGACAAATGCAACCAAAAAATGTAATGGAGTTGTACACCAGGCATTTCAAATTAAAAGTTTTTCCTGAGGTTGAGAAATCACACAAGTGCTACTCAAAACACTAACTTTATTACTGACGTTTCGCTAGTTAGAAACAACTAGCTTCTTCAGAGCACTGCTATCAGTAGTGATGGCAAATCGCCATCAACTTTTGATAGCAAAAAACAGAAAAACAATCCCACACATTGCTGCACTAGAATAACTAGCGAAAACTTTTTCGAAAAAAAGAGAAAATTTTTTCGCTAGTTATTCTACTGCAGCAATGTGTGGGATCGTTTTTCTGTTTTTTGCTATCAGAAGTTGATGGCGATTTGCCATCACTACTGATAGCAGTGCTCTGAAGAAGCTAGTTGTTTCTAACTAGTGAAACGCCAGTAATAAATTTAGTCTTTTGAGTAGCACCTGTGTGATTTCTCAAAGCTAGCCTAGAACACCAGAGGAACCTCAGGAAAAACTTTTAAATGCAACCAAGTTGATGAGTTTGCCACTATAGGAAATTGGAAAATTAGTTGCATGCTATGTGCTGATGATTTGGTTCTGCTTTCACAGAATCTGGCCTTCAGCGCACATTAAATAGGTTTGCTGCTGCATATGACACTGCATGAACAGTCAAAACTTTATAATAAGCACAGTCAAAACTTTATGTTTCAACAAACCCTAATCAATGCTTCTTGCAACTGAATGGAGCGACACAGAAACACATATACAAGTTCAAGTATCTTGGGGTTGCATTCACGAGTGACGGAAGGCAAGATGAAGAACTGGATATCTGAATTGGCAAAGCAATTGCAACAATAAAAACTTTGCACTATTCAGTTGTTGTGAGGTGAGAATTGTCGAAAAAAAGCAAAGTTCTCAATTTTCAAAACAACCTTTGTCCCTTTACAACTGCTTTATCTCTGTATGGTCATGAAAATCAAAAAAATGGGTGCGATCGCAAGTGCAAGCATCCAAAATACGGTTTCTCCAAAAAATCAAAGCAGTTACATTATTGACAAGGTGCACATCTCTTGTGATTCGAAAATCTCTGAAGCCGCTTCTTCTCCAAATTGAAAGATCTCAGCTTAGATGGTTTGGCCATGTAAGCAGAAGGCCTCAGGAAAAACTTCCAAACGAGCTTTACTTGCCTAAGCAAATGGGAAAAAAAACTGGTTGCACATTGACGATCTTGGTTGGAATTGCTTGGGACTTAACCCAAGCAAAATGATGGGGGTGATGGAAGACAGTGAAGTGTGGAGGCTTAATCTTGAGCAGCTGCCCCTACAACCCTCACAGGAAAGAGGGCAATGAAGAGAGGGAGAAAATTTTTCTTGAAGTTTTCAATGTGTTTTTTTTTTTGCTTTTCTGTTTGTTCTGTTAAAGTTGCATTTGTACAAATTTTTCATTTTATGCACAGAACTGGATAGTGCTGTTTCGAGCTTTTAGCTCTCATCGGCAGCCCTCATCTTCTCTAATCAAAGGTATTCCCCAGCTGGACAAACCTCTTGGCCGAACTGGACAAACCTTAGCACTTTCAGTGCGGCACGTGAATTTAAAAACAGTACCTACGGGACTGAATTTCAGCGATTTTTTATTCATTTTTGATTTAACTTTTACTCTATTGACCAACACTTCTCTCTCACTTTATTTTCAAACGCTAACGGATTCTTACCTTATTCAAATTTAAAATTATGACACCATAAATGCTATTGTTATGCCGAAAAAGACAAACTTCAAAGCAGCAACCCTCAAAAAACAACAAAAAAAGCACCACAAAGCAGCAAACTGCTGTAATGAATGAAACCACAACTCAATCGACCGCTTTTTTCTTTTTTTCTCTTCTACACAAGCGCACATATATTTACGTGATAATAATAGCGATAGACAGCGTGCCGCACCAAAGTGATGAGATTTTACCAGCCATGTATTTATACGTGGTTTCGCACCCAACGTTTAATTTTCAGAAACGTATTTATACGTGACTTCGCACCGAAAGTGTTAATGGCTTGCACAGTGGCAGAGGCTTTCTAGGAAATAAACGATTTTTCACTTTGGTACTTTAAAAAAACAAGTGAAAAATTGCTGGACTCTTGTTGTAAGGGCAGCCATAGGCTATCCCTACTACAAGGGTTCCCCTCTGTGTGACCACGGAAATCATGACCGAAAAGTTGGACGTCCTTCTTCATTTCATGTCCTTCTTCATTTCAAGTTTGATGTCCTTTTTTATTTCATCTACCAGCTTCTTTATTTTCTCAATAATTTTTAATAAACAACTTGTTGGAATTCCAGCTTTGTGGAGGGAAAACATGTGCTTTTGATAGTATTGTCATCAGGTCTACAAATAGTTTCTGGCAGCCAACTGCAAGAATTTGCAGATCTAGTAATGGTATACTGCTAGCAGATTTACTAATGTTCATGTTTTATAGCACTTATACTCAGCAGATTGCACTAAACTCCGTATCTTACTCAGCAAAACATAATAAATATGGTTTTAGTAAGCTGCTGCTGTAACTATAGTTAAGTTAGAACAGCAGTTTAATAGATTTCAATAATTAGACCTAAAGCATAGTCTGCATCCTCATTCTTTAATAAAGTAACATACTAGGCTATGTTTCACTCTGTTTTACACAGCCAGCCAAAATAGATACTGTAAGTCTAACTCAAATAGGGTTTCTGTAGTAGTTTCCCAGCACAGAAACGTGATCAATTTTGACCAATATTAATTATGAAAAAAACAAACAAAAAACATAAATGTAAAGAGTGTTGGAAGCTGTGGTGCAGTTTTTTTGAATGTATAACATCAAAAGTTAATGTTTAATTTTGCAATGACTCATCAGCAACAATGATTTCACATTGCACCATCTAGCGGCACAAAATACCTGAAACAAATACTAAATCCTAGGTAAAAAAGGTCTTTGTGCGACCCCTAAACCTCAATTTTTTTTCTCAAACTTTGTATTCTTGATTTTCTTTGCCAACCTTCTATTTTGAAGGTAGAAAAAATCCGAAGAGGTTGGGTATATTGCAACACCCTACTGGACATCTGTAACAATTCTTTCAATCTTCGGCTAAAGCTAGGGTAAGCGGTTCTCCAAATAAGTTTAAGTTTAGCGGGTGAAAGATTGAATCCAAAACTTTTGTTATCAAATTCTTGTGCATTACTGTCAGAGGTGGAGTCAAGGACAAAAAAAAATCCAAGGCCAAGGACAGCCCTAACGAGGACAGACCCTCTCAAAGCCAAGAACAGGAATGCTCAAGGCCAAGGCCAAGGACCAAGGACACAAGTGCAAGTGCTCTCCAAAAAAAAGGTCTTCAAAATTTTTTTTCAGGTTATCTCAAAAAAAAAAAAAAGGTCTTGACAAAAATCTTTCAGGCAATTTCAAATAAAAAAAAAAACTTCTTAAAAATCTTTCAGGTGATCTCCAGCAAAACACGTCCTCCAAAAAATTTTCAGGCGCTCCACAAAATTTTAACAATTCAGAAAACAGTGCTGTTCTTGAGTCGAGGACAGGCCAATTTTCAAGGACTTGAGGCTTTGAGGCCAAAGCCAAGGACTTGACCTTCGAGGCCAAGGACTTCAAAATGTGTCCTCGAGAACGTCCTTGAGGACTCCACCTTTGGTTACTGTGATACAAAACTGCCAGATAGGTAGAAAAAAAAGAGTTTAGTAAAAGTTTTTGTGTGAAAAAAGAAAATGAATACTGCAATAAGCATGTCAACAAAATTTTAGTTATGAAATCAGGAGTTATAATGCAAATGAATCTGATTGATTACAAGGAGTTATTAACACGAACCGCTTGCAGGGAGGAGTCAACATAATAATGATAAATGCGTGCTGTTTTTGCAAAAGGGATCAAATGCAGAAAAGATTATAGTTTAATATGATACTGCATCACTTATTTATACATTGTACGCAGTCAAACCATTTTGGCAATTCGAGAGGATAACCTATACCTGCATGCTACTCATCATGCACCGTCTATTGTGTTTCTAGGGATGGACTGGATAAAGTTTGTATAAAAGTTGAAATGGGAGAGAGGCGAAAAAGGCTCAAAATTTGACTGAAACGGACAGAGGTGGAGTCAAGGACACAACGTTCAAGGCCAAGGACACAAAAAAAAATCGGAGGCCAAGGACAGACCATCTCAAGGCCAAGGACACAGGTGCAAGTGTTCTTCAAAAAAAAAGGTCATCAAAATTTTTTTTCAGGCGATCTCCAAAAAACAAGGTCCACAAAATATTTTTTCTGGCAATCTACAAAATTTTAACGATTCAAAAATAGTGCTGTCCTTGAGCTGAGGACAGGGCAATTTTCGAGGACTTGAAGCTTCAAGGCCAAGGACTTCAAAATGTGTCCTCGAGCACTCCACCTCTGTAAAGAGAATGTGACAGTTGTTGTGCATTCAACTCTTGCGTCTGAACCTAATTCCGGGGTTCTAATCCAGAGGGAGCCTAAGGATTTTCACTGTCTTGCTGTCCTTGAACACTCAAGTTTCGATCCAAATAGTATATTACTTTTCTTGATAATTTGACCAAAAACGATTGGGTCTCAGATAAAAATAAATCAACCAGGAAAGAAAGTAACAGCAGCAGCAGGAACATAGCAATAACAGTAGCAAAACAGTAAATTAACTTTTGTTGACTCCGATCTCCTACTCAATAAACGCAAAAATTGTTGAAAATTAAAAATGGCTTGCTAGCTGATACGCCTAAAAAACTAAACTAAGAATGAAGAATGACCAACCTGTAGCTAGGTGTGGTGAGTATAGTCACGGGATTAAACTCTATGCAAATCAAAAGCGGAAGGTGCTCAAAAACTTGTTGCAGAAGTGCAAATGTTACAGAATTACAGCAATTCAAAAATTGCGCAAAACCGATTGCTATAGGCTAATTATCATGCTGGAACAATAGCAGAACTGAAAACAAAATCTATCCTGCAAAAAATTGCAACCACATCTTTTCACTGAGTCACCCTCCACCAAGAGGAATTCAAAAGAGGAAGAACCGTACCTTTGAAACCAGCCTCTAGTGCCCATCAGTGGCCTATAATTTTTGTAATTTTATTGCATTCACCAAGTTGCTTTGGGCAGGAGACAGCAAAGGAACCTTTTGGTCTTTGAAGCTGCCACATCTTGTCCACCTGTCTACCACACACTGTGGGGTCTTCACATTGTCCCTTTTTATTGCTGAATATCAACCAAGGAATCGAACCCAGATCTAGCATTTCAGTAACAGATGCTCGACCACTGATTGGTGCAAATAGTTTTTTTCTTCATCTTACAAAAACTTTGCTACCTAATAGCCACCACAACACTTTTGATTGGCCATACGTTATGTTTTTTGTGAGGAAGGTAGAAAAAAATTCTTCTTGTGATGCATAATCTGACCCAAATTTAACCGATGCAACAAAGAATTGCAATAAATGTGTGATTTTCGTCATCCAATTCAACACAATATTATGGCCACCCACAGAATAGTTAAGCCTTGATGCTCGTAAGTGCTGTTGTGTATAGTATAGACACCTTCAACATACGTGCGTAAAAAAAATTTGTAATTTCGTACGCACAGTGTACATAGGCCCTAAAGATGCGAGGTACATAGAACGCAAATTCTGAAGATACCGTACTGTCATTCTTGAGGAATCTCTTGGCGAATCTCAAGGCAAATCCATACTATGAACCTTATCTTAGCCTCTCTCAAAATTTCAATTATATTTTAATTGTTCAATTAGCTCTCATCATCAGCAGTGCATGCTAGGCAGTACAAAACTGTAAGAGATGATGACAGCTGAATCTACGTTGTGGAAACGTCAAGTCACCGTAACAAAATTACTCTGGCTTTATTTTTCCTCCTTAAGCTATTCTCTTCCCATATTCATAGAGTTCAAACAAAACGCTTTACTTGTTCTTCCATATTTTATCAAGCATCTCAACAAACATGTGAAATGCTTGCGGGCCGCATTCTATTTAAAAACTGCAATCCTTAACAGGCTACACAATTTCTGGACGCAGTTTGCACACCCCTGTGCTAGAAGGTTGAAAGATGAAACAAAGGATACTCTCGTAAGCTGCCAATTTGTATGCCAAATACACACTGGGCCTGAAGTGACAACAACGTGCTAAACATACACCAAAAATGTTCTTCTGGGTTCAATTGTATGGATTAATGATTCAATGCTCTAAAAATCTCGGTTTTTGAGAAGATACTTTGTGAGGTAGATTTTGCATAGTTTACATTTCAGCAACTTGATTTAATTATGAAGTTAACAATTTTCAAATAAGATGTGGTTTTGTGTGCTTAATGTTGTGTTGCAGTGTTCAATTGATTAATCGATGACGTCATTACGGAAAAAATTTTTGGAAAAATGACGCCATTTTTTTCCAAAATGATGTCACTATAATGACGTCATCAATTAAACACTACTTTTTCCTCAAAAAGTTGATGAACAACCCGCATGCCAAATTTGATGCTTTAGCAACTTCTGCTGTATGAGCTAGGTAGGGGGAAGAGCATTTGTACACCCTACTGTGTAAAATGCATTGGTTAAACAGCTTAAGTAAACTAAAATTAACGCCTTTTTAATACAAAAAGGATGCAAACTTCTAAAATAGGATTAAATTTTGTTGACAGTAATTTGAGTTATGAAACTTTTCTTTAAAACAATAAATGTTGATGTTGTGATCATTTAAACAGTGTATACATTATTTTGGGACACCCTGTCAGGAGGCGCCCCCCAATTGAAATGCTACCAATGATAAAAATGTCACAAAAAAGACTACTGTTTCTTCCGTTTCAGTTTCTTTTAGCATCTTCGTGTACAACAATACGCGTACAACAGTAACCAACAATAATATTGATCCAGAGGTCTCGAGCCCCCTCAATTTAATTTTTGCCAACCAATTTAAACGTATAACCCGAATGAAATTAAGGAATTTTACCCGGAAAGTTGCTAACTAAGGTCCTTATCTAACCTTTTTAGGAACGTAATGCAATAACCAGGGGCAGATTTAACATAGGGCACAGTGCCAGAGGCCCCGTGCTCAGAAAGGCTTTTTTTGGTCTTCACCTGTATTTGGCAGCAAAATATTGCTAAAATCCCAAAGCGTTAGGGGCCCCACTCAATGTAAATCTGGCCCAGGCAGTAACATGGTTAGTAGGCGTAACTATCTACGGTACATTTTTCAATAACAATGAATTCACCTCCACCTTGCCAGTTTTTATGCAACAAAATTCTTTTGAAAAAAAATAGCTACAGCAAGGAGAATGCTCATTGAACAAATTTTTGAATTGAGAGGGTCTGGACCTCCTGGCCGTATATGTACTCCTATAACTGGTTGTTTTAATGACAAAACAGTAATCTCTAAGGAAAATATTCTACTGGATTGTTGTTTACTGCTAAAATATTGCAGGAGGCAATACACTTTACTTCCCCTTACCTGGGCCAAATCACTTACAAAATTTAACCCCACAGGGCAAGATTTTAAACATGTTTTTGACTTAAATTGTAAGTAAAAGAAGGACTGAACAACTTAATTTTTTTTATTGGTTTTCAAATGTTGAAAATCTAGTACTTTCAAATGGCTCTGAATACGTGCGAAATGTAATCCAATGGTATTAAAATAGCTTTTTTTTCCAAAACATTGCGAAAAATTCCCCAGCGGCTGGGGGCTTTACCCCCAGACCCCCGTCTGTAATACGTTTGAATTACAGTACACTTCTTTACTCAACACACATCTCCCAATTTAGACATTTTCGCATTTTAACTATTGGTTTAAGCCTTGTCCCTTGAGCGAGTTTTTAGTTACGTGCCAACACTGGGCCTCGGTTTCTGATCTTCCGTTCTACGATTTCTTTGCTCCCACAAAAAATTTGTCTTTCGAAGTTTCTGATGTGATTTGTGGTTTGGGGTTTGTGGTTTAAGCATGTGATTTGTGGTTTGGGCCCCCCCTAATCAAAATTCCTGGCTATGCCTATGCACCCTGTGTGTATACACTAAAGTGTTGCAGCTGCCCCAACTTGCTTGAAAAACGTTGTTTAACATTTTAGTATTGTGTCTAGACCTAAACAACCGAAATATAAAATTTCAGCAAACAAGGTTGAGAGTTAAACGAGCAACAACCGATTTAATTTTTCAGGATTTACACTACACACATCACTGCTGAAGAAGAGCAAAAGAGGAAAATTAATGGACAAATTACTGCCAGCATTAATGCTGTAGACGTTTTTATTACTATTTTAAGAGCCATTTAATGAAAGCTGGATACTTTAACGATAGTCGCTGATGTTTTTACAGCATATTTGCATATTTTTGGTAGTAAGGATATATGATTGTACAGCATTAGTTTTCTGGCAGCTCTTTCTTAAGCATGGATACTAGATTTAGTGACAAGTATGTGAAATGCTTGGTAGAAACCACACCAGGACAAGACCATTTGGAAATAAAGGATAGCTAACTCCCAAGTAACAAACAAGTGCAGTTATATTATTCCTGAAGTGAAATAGGCAGAACTAATTTAATAGTTCACAGAGACATCACGTCTTACAATCCTACTTCATTTGACAACACCTTAAGGCTGTCTCCGCGTCGAAATGGGTAATCATTTCAACCCCTAGTGACACAGGTGAGGCGGAGCCCCCTATCGCGGGAGCATTCCTGATAAATATACCTTGTTTCCCCGATAATAAGACCTACCCGCAAAATAAGACCTATCGTGATTTTTTAGGATGATTTTAATGTAAGCCTTACCCTTAAAATAAGCCCTAGTTGAGAGCGGCAGAAAGACGAAAGAGTCAAACATTTTTTTTTATATTTATTCAAACTGCTTAAATACGGTGTATGCCATCCTTTTCAAAAAATCTTTTTTTGGCAAGCAAAAATAATGACGATACAAAAACTATTCTTGAGTGTTCTTTCGTAACTCATTTACACTGCAACTACGCTGCAATTTTGGAAACTGATGACTTGCAAGACATTCCAGAGGATGATGATATGATTGTTCATGAATAAATTGTTGTTAATGAGTTTCTGAATAAAAAACATGTTAATGACAAGTAAATGTAGATCTTTTTTCGTAATTTCTGTTTATTTAAAATCTCGTAATTTTTACTTCGTAACTTCATTTTTTGATATATCAAAATAATACATCCCCCGAAAATAAGCCCTAGTGCCATATTTTGGAGTAAAAATTAATATAAGCCCTGTCTTATTTTCGGGGAAACACGGTAGGCAATTAACTGCTTGCTGGTGAATTCCAGTTCATCGCACAGCAAGGTAGCTCAAACCATTGCCTTTTAAGTTGAGTACCACTGGACTATGCCTTAGCTGATCTGAAATACACATCATCAACACTGCATAGACACAAATTTAGTTCCTCTCATGGGTATACCTTCGTTCTGACTTAGATATCGGAGAGATCACAAGCAGTGTTCGCTCTAACTTTGTGGCTAATCGGCGAGTACCCAAATTTTCTTGAAACAAGTGTGCCCAAAGCTCTAGAAAGACGATTAAGTGCCCTAAATTTCGCACCAATCCAGTATTAAAGTACACAAAATGTCATATTTCCACAAATTAGTTTGATTTTCGAAAACAAAGTTTACTATATTGCCAAAAAGTATTTGCTCTTGCTCTAACAAATCGTTGATTTGCTAAAAAAAATCAGCTTAGTGGGAACACTGATCACAAGATATGATACTTTGTACCAGCTACTTATTTAGATTCAATAAGGATGGTGTGACTCATATTGATGCATATGTATCGATTGCAAAATTGCTATCGTCTCGATGCTATGGCCAGCTGCTACTTGAAAGGGTTTCCAGACCCAGAAAGGTTTCATTTTCAGGGTGGTTATTCTTTCCTCACCTTGCTCCGTTGAGCTAAACATAGTTTTGGGCAGGTTGCGCCACCCATTGACCACCTACGTAATCGTGCCTGGTCTTGCACTGGTCACTGTCCCTCTCTTTTCTCTTTATCAATCATTCAAACAACTATTCCAGCCGTTAGTTTTACTTCCATCTTGTGTGTCTGCATGTATGTTGATGTGATTGATTAGGCCTACAATGTACTTAAGCTGGTGTGACAATTGGATCAACCATGCAAATAAAAAATCGCTTTTTTGTCTTCAGTATCCTCTGCATGTCTTAACGTCTGACGTTGTGTCACTACTTCCTTTTTCTGACTCTATGTGCTATTATTGTGTTACCATGCATTTGCTATGGTTGTGGTGGTCAAGAATAAAAAAAAATGAATGAATGAATGAAAGTCAATTCAATAAATATACGAGAAGGAGAGGGGATTGTCCTTGTTTCTGTGGAACGCCTGCAACTCTTTCCCACGTTACACTATAGAATCCTCTCAGCATTGGTTTCAACAGGCAATGATGATGAGTGATCTCTTTTCTAGTGCTTTTTAAGCATTTGGAAATGGTGACATCGGCAGGATTTTGTGGTGGCTGGGGGGTTTCTTTTGAAATTAATGTGAAGAACAATTAAAAAAGGTATTCAATGTAGAAAAACAGCAATTTTTACTGGATTTACGGTGAAGGGCAAGGACTAAAAAGCAATAAAAAGGTCTTCACCTTTAAGGAACAGAAATTTTCACGGGTCTTGCACTGTATTTGGATTGCATACTTTGGCACCGATACAATGTTTGTCGGTCTACTTTCAAAGCCTGGGTTAGAGGCATCGCAGGTTTTCTGTGGCAAAATGCTCAACATTTTCACGCATCAAATGCCACGTCACAATGCCACCCCACCACATATGTCTACGTCACTGATTCGAGACCTTTTGGGTATCTGTCCAGGATTCATCAAAATTCTCATTGCGGAAAAAAACGGTGTTAAAACAATAATTAACTCACGGGTAAGCAATTAAACACTTTGTGAAATTTGATTCCAGTTTTAGGCATCAGCATGAAAGCAAGTGGGGATAGGATGGCACTAGAGTTCCAGTGTGCTTTCTAATGTTGGAAATCTGTTGAAGGTCACAAAAAGAACTTTGTATATTGTTTCTTAATGATATGTCAGAATGGTGAAGGTGGTAGTAGTGCAGAAATTTTATGTCGTCCATGTGTTCTTAAAAACTTTAGCTTTTCCATTCCCAAAAGCCTCCTTCAGTTGATCATGTTTGCCTACCTAATCCTTCATAAAGAAGTTAACAATGTTAGGCAATTTGTTTGAGCCATGCAGCTCATTGTCCTTGACTACGTAAGAATGCAATTGCATACATGGTGTTGGCACTAATCAATGTGGGTCGAGATCTCCCATTCTTTTTGATATGACCAGTGACAACCCTAGTTTTCTATCCAGTGTTGACAATGTCGTCCAAAAGACCATGAATTCGTTTTGCAATTGCTGCAGCTCTACCATTGTTCAATTGAAGCTCAGTCAACTTTATTTTCATTTCTTAGTTTTTTTAAATCCACATATTGATGTTCAATGCCTTATACTCGTTTATCAACAAAAAGTAAGCTCTCAATCTCGTGATGAAATGTTGTAATCAAGCGCAGATTCACTTTAGTTGCTTTCTTGAAGAGAGCCTTATTGGTTTTTTTGCTGACTAGGGTTGGTATTTTAATGCTTTCACCAGAAAACTCACAGCATAGCCTTGTCATTCGATAAATGAAAACTTGCACTACCACTTGTCTCAAGTTAATAATATTGGTTTATGATGTCACCATTACCTTCTTCATAACCTAAGAAGGTAATAGTGACATCAAAAACCTATATCATTAAATTAACTTAATCATCTCTTATAAGCAGCAGGGCCTAATGGGCACATTTTTCAAAGTGATTTGTGTGTCACCTTTTTTGTTAGCTTAACAAAATAAACATCATTCCAGGCAGTTATAAGCAACAGTTTATCGATTGGTGCTGCAAGAAATTAGTTTTGAAAAAAAAAACTCATAACTTCTATTCCTAATACATACACAAACAAAATTTAGAAACAAAAAATTAAATTCTTCAAATTTATATGAGATATTGCAGAGTCTAACTTTACAATGACTTCACATTGAAAACTGATATTAATTTACTCAATTCCATGCTTTCCAGGACCCTACGTTTAATGTTTAAAGTCAAACAACTATTAACCAAAAATTATCTACTTCTTTGACACATTATGCTCCTTCCAGGTCATTTTAACAGCTTTGAGGTTATTCGCTTTCAAAGCTAAAAGGTCTCAAAAAGCTATCAAAATAAAGAAGGAACGTCAATCAAAAAGCTAGTAGGAGTTCCTAACAGTTTTTCACTTCATTATGAAATAACGTAGAGCAATCTTAAAAATTCCACCGACTTTATTACATCAGCCAAACTAAACATAGGCTACCACTAATCACGGCCAGAAATATGCACACATTTCACAGCTATTCCAATTCTGAGAATGGCTAAAATATTGGGTATTGTACCGTGTTCCCACTAAGTCGATTTTTTTCAGCGAATCAGCGATTTGTTGGAGCAAGGGCAAATATTTTTTGGCAATATAGTAAACATAGATTTAGAAAATTCTACAAATTTGTGGAAATATGACATTTGGTATACTTTAATACTGGATTGGATCACTTTCTTGGTTTGATTTCTCATTTTCCTATAGAATATTTTGTGTTCTTTTAGCCTAGTTTTGCAAAACGTTTTTAATGCTTCCTTTTTCCTTGCTATAGCATTCCTCACTTCTTCACTCCACCACCATTTATTTCCTCCATTCTTTCTGACTTTTTCTTCCCACATAGCTCATCACATGCCATCAGAACTCCATCTCAAAGGGTTCCACAAATTTGTTGTTTCAACATCAACGAACTCCTCAACTCTTCTTTCAAATTTTTCTAGCATTTCCGTTCCTTTTAATTTCCAAACCATGCTCTTTACTTTTAATTCTTTCTTGACAACTTTATTCAATTTTCTTCAATCCACATCGACAACTAACAGTTGGGTCATTCCACCTCAGATCACCCAAAATTTTTTTAATTTTTTAACTAAAAATCTCCGATTTGCATGAAATTTGGTTTGCTTGTAGAGTTTATATAAAAAAGCCAAAATTTTCAATTTTATTGAAATCGAAGCTGTAGTTTTGGAGATACGCCCTTTCAAAAATTGTTTTTTTTGCGAAAAAAGGGGGTACTCGCCATATTTCAAATCATAATATCTCCGCAACCACTTGGAGGATTTGAACAAATTTAGTGTCATTTTGAAGGAAATTGCCCAAGAATTCCATTTCTGTTAAAAAAATTTCAAAATATGCACGTTTAGGGGCAATGACCTTTACTTTGACCCCGAATTCGACCTTGTGGATCATGTGACCCATTCATTATTCTTTAAGAGTGGAAAAAATCTCTGTCATCCTCCTAACAACATATAAAAATTTCGGAGAGGTAATTTTTGTAGATTTAAAACAGTCTGCATTTAAGTTTGGGCCATTTTGCAAAATTTGGGTAATTTGCAAAAAAACCTTATTACTCTATCGTTAGGTTTTTTCAAAATTTGTTTTCAGTTATTTGACCGATTTGCCATACATTTTTTCGGTCATTTGAATTATTTTTCGGTCATTTTCTTATCAAAGTAAAATGTACAATATTTCGATTTATTGAGTTGTTATTAAAAGAATATGAACACATTACAAAATTTGCAAAACAAGACCATAAAAGCAAAACATTTTAGGTCAAATTACTTCAAGCATTCTCAGCTAAATTGATGCTACGCTCTGCAGCGTTTATGATATAAACAAGGATGTAAAAAGACTTCAAAGAAAAATGCATTAGATAGCATATATAATCAAGTTACAAAAGTCATTAAGTAATTCCCAGTTATTGTGATTTAACAATCACAGAATGATCCATCTTTAACTAAAACTAACCTATAAAAAAAATCTAGGATGAACAACGCAAGGTCGCAGTTGTTCTCTTTCACAATGCGAGAACAACTAAAACAACATTACCTGTAGTCGTAATTTTTTTTAATTATTACAACAAACTAAATCTTTTAAGCGGGATAAAATCACGACTTTAAAAAAAACTTTAAGACTTAAACAAATTGAGAAAAAACAACCCAGTACAAAATATGTCTCACAAAATTTAGCCATCCATATTTCTTCTTTTTCAGCCATTGGCATGTTAGGTTGTGAAGAAAAAGCACTAGAACCCCTGCTCTTTGCGTTGTACCTGGACCACTTTTTACTTTGTAACCAGTGGCTGTATGCCAAATTGTAATCATAAGTTTTGTAAGATTCTGTGTTCAAGCGAGGTCGCATAAATTTCTTATAAGCAGGGTGTCAAACCGAACCTGAACCCGAACCGTAAACCACAATCAACCGTTTCATTTTGGTGAACCCAAACCAAACCTGAACCAGCAAAATTTTACTTCAGTGAACCTGAACCAAACCTGAACCCTCAAAATTGTGCTCAAGTGAACCCAAACCGAACCTGAACCCCTAACAAAAGTAAGAATATATTTTTCCATATACAGATGCCTCTGGCGCTGGTACACGCACAATAAGAGCAGTGGTGATCATCAACAGGATCAGCAATTTCTGTTTTTTTTTTCTGAGCGAAACAAGTAACGACTAACGACAGTTAAATTTTAAGTCAATGAACCTGAACCAGTAATATTTTACTTGAGTGAACCTGAACCAAACCTGAACCTCGAAAATGGTGCTCAAGTGCACCTGAACCAAACCTGAACCGCTAAAATATTTTGAGCAGGAGCTAATCCTGAACCCGAACCGTTATTTGAAACGATTCGACACCCTGGTTATAAGTGAGTGGTAGTAGGCGATTTCTTGTGAGCGTTTTCAGTCTAGCCAAAAAACTAAAACCTTGTTCTGCAGTTGTGTTTTCAGCATTGAAACCAAGTATTGCTCAGGCGATCATGGAGAGAGTGGGCCAATCCAATTCCCGCTTTGTAGCAATTGTCAAAACTGTTTGCCAATTGTCATCAGCATGATGACAATTCTGTAAAACTTCAAATTTAAAACTGCGCCATTTGACTTCTAGCGCTTCGGGTTTTGATGGGGAAAGGGCTAATTTTGTAAAACTTACTAGGGCAATGACTTCCTTTGCAAATTTTCTTCATGCACGTTGGATTTAGTTTTACTGCTTGTTTTTAGCAAAACTTAATTGAACTCGAAAAAATTCGACATTTTTGCCGATCTCGAAAAAGAATAAAAAAAAGAAACTCAGAACTTGAACTCAAATGAAAATTCCAATGAGTTCGTAGCCTTTGTTACTGCATGATATTATTTCTCTGCAATGCATCATGCAGCGGCATGAACTTGTTTTATTGTTAAGTGCGCGATTCACAACCTAAATAAAAATACACAACCTAAATAAAAAAAAAAAAAGAATTTACTTATGACAAAGCTTGCTCCGTTTCTTCACCATCTAGAGTGACCATTAAAATCAAATTGATGTCGTCTTCCACATCGCACAGCATTAAACTTGAAGATGAACTAGATTTGGCATTGACGACATCTCCGCTACTAAGTAACTTAAAAAATAAATTCATATTCCACTGCTTACTGCAAAATTTTGTTGTCTTTCTAGGCTCAAGTTGCTCTCTTTTACTAGAACCCCTCAGCATACTCCTGTTAGTTGAGATGCAATCTTGTTCTGACTTTTAAGACTAAATAGAGTGAACTGATTTGAATAAACTCAGCGCTAATATTTTTGTCAACCGCTGCACGGGTGGGTATTA
The DNA here is from genome assembly GCA_963965965.1 of Trididemnum nubilum. Lineage (NCBI taxonomy): Eukaryota > Metazoa > Chordata > Ascidiacea > Aplousobranchia > Didemnidae > Trididemnum > Trididemnum nubilum. The sequence goes on along the minus strand of OZ014482.1, from coordinate 30,318,905 downwards.
TTTTTCATTTTATCACTTACCTACATTTAGCAATTCACTTTGCAGTTAACCTTCTGCTTATTCATTAATCTGAGTGATGAAATAATAACAGTTTTTCTTTGAAAACCATACGTTTTTTTTTATTTCGGTTATTTCAACGTGTGGGCCTACCACATCAATTCCGACATTCATGGCATGCACAGATAAGAAAAGTGCTTCAAAGCAGTACTTGTTAAGAGAAAAAATCTAACAACAGCTAGTTTTATATCTTGACAATCGCTTGAAGTGCTATGAACCTGCGATTACTGTGTTGGTCGTGGTGAAAAACTTTTCGATCATTATGACCAAACAGACCAAAAATATTTCGGTTACTGCGCAAAAAAATCGGTCAATGACCAACAAATGACCAGAAAAAAAAAAAAAAGCTCTATCTCAATGAAATTGATCATACAATGATTTGTATTGGTTACACTTTTATTAACATGGAAACATGTGTGCAATGTGCATTGAAATAAAAATAATATCAGTAATTAGTTCACAGCTGAAGTTTACAAAGCACTTACGCCAATGGTTTGCTAACTTTGTCTCCGTGACCTCAGTTTTTGGTCAAAACTAAATTTCACCCACCTTTGTCCACTAAAAAATTGACTTGTACAACAATGTGCACATATCCAGAAATACCGAATTTGCATCGGTTAGCAGTATTAGGCTGGAGTCTGAAATAGGTCAGAAACCACTGATCTCAAAAAACAAGTTTCTGGCTCGCTAAACCCAGCTTTATAACACTATACAGTGAGACACGAAATCTCACTTTATTAGTGATGCAACAATGCTGATTGTCATGAACTAGATGTGCTTCAAGTTCAAAGCAAAAGCCACTATGTACCATGTTATATCATATATCAATCCTTTCTTCATTATTTCCTTATGAAAGTAATTTATTGAGGATATTTAATGCGTAATGACATTTACATGAAACCTACAAAAACTGTGTGAAAATAAATACATATTAATCAAATTTTTTATTAAAAAGTGTCGCGATCGTTGATACTTGGCTAGAGTACAACCTTTAATCTCTAGAATTGCCCATGTCAGCTGAAACTAGAGAACGACTGAGATGTTAATTGACGAATCGAAAATGGCAGTTGATAGTTCTTTTAGCTTCTTGAATCTCAGAAAGCAGCATACCAATTTTAAATTAAAACTTCTATTTAAGATTGAAACACACAACCACTTTCACTGAGCAAAATCGCTCCACTAAACTTCTTACGATCGACCAGAATCAGATCGTAAACGACTTAACCGCGACCGACCAGGTTCAGGTCGCACCGTACACACTCTCCCAATCGTCCAATTCAGATCGCCAACTATATGGCTACAAAGCCAACCACAGATACACACTCGATGAAACTGCCACGAAACTAATACCTAAAATCACCCACTCTTAGAATATTAGAATAATTGAATGAAAAATGACCCCCCTATTTATACTACGGCAAAAGTTATCGAATATCCCGGAACAATCCCTGATACATCACAATAGAAAAAATACACCAGCGTACGATAAACAAATTTTGACATAATTATGACGTCACAACTTCAAATCTAAATATAGCAATTAAGACATGTAAACAACCCAAACAACGATAACTGCAGAAAATAGCAGAATGTACTAGAAAGGAATTATCTCGAATATCCGAAATAATCTAAATCAAAAAAAGCAGCAAAAGTAGTAAATCAGTCACATACACATTAAAACACAGCAAATTACTAGATCTCAGGCATTCAAAATTATTATTACGTGAAAAAAGTAAGCGACCCTAAATAACTTTTTTCAACATTACCTGTAGTTGTGACTTGCGGTTTTGGAACCATTACATTAACTTGTGAAGTGCCCTAATAAGTGTTGCTATGATGACTACGACAAGTTTTTTTTTTAACCTCTAAAAAAATGAAATGAAAAATGCAAAGATGACTATTCCACATTTTTATTCTCCTTCATCAGAAATTTTGTTTAAAATTGTCACTTCAACTATAAAATGCATTCAAAGAGATTAAAACATAGCACTATATATACAAAAACTTTGAGCATTTAGAAAGCTATTAGAAGCTACAAAAGAAAAAGTCACTCAACAGCCAAGTAAAATCATATGCTACTTGATCAAGGAAATCTCAACTTGCCCAAAGCAAATAAGAACAGTGAATTTTAAGTATGTTTAAATTTTTGAAACAAAAAATGTGCAAAAATACTAAAGTAATAGCAAAACACTGAGTTTGCACAATACGTTAAACATTGAAAAAAATTAAAACCCTAAGTGGGGTTACTAAAGTTAAAAATAAACTTTAGCATGTTTAATTTTCTAAACTTTTGACTTGTTTGTTTAAACCTCAATTTTTCATTTTCTAAAAAACGCCATGAGCCTGCTATTACTTGTGATATCTGAAAGAATTGTTAATGTGGCAAGCACAGGAAAAAATCTTGGGAGAAAAATAACGTAACATTTCGTGCCAAAAAAGTTGCTAAGCTGGCCTGAGTATCGAACAAATCTGTTATTTTCTAAAAACTGGCATGAGCTTGCTGTTACTTGTGATATCTGAAAGAGAAGTTAATGCGGCAAGCATGGGAGAAATTTTTGCTGGAAAAGAATGTAACATTTCGTGCCAAAAATTTGCTAAGCGCGCCTGAGTATTGAACAAATCTCACTTTTTTTTTACTTTCTAAATGGCTCAAGTCTACTATTATTTGTGATATCTGAAAGAGTGGTTAATGCGGCATGCGCAGAAAAAATTTTTGCAGGAAAAGACTGCAACATTTTATTATTGCTAATTACCGTGCGCCTGAGTATGAAACAAATCTCCATGCCATTGCTAATTAAAAATTGTTAATTGTAATTAATGATGTGCCTGCAATTATACTAAGTGTTAATTGCTGTGATTGTGCTAAAATAAAGCAAACACTTTCTCTACTTGCATTTTGTCTTATCTTCACAAAAGCGGTAAAGTACGTTTCTAAATAATTTTGTTTGATGTTGTTCACTTCATATGCTGTATATCATCAGCCAGAAAATACATTACCAATGCGATTTTAGCTTGCCTCAGGCAGGCGTTAATTTCAAATCTTCTTTATGCTATAAATACTACATTTCTTGAATAATGAAAACTTTTAAACACATGCACAGTTGCAAGGGACTAGATTATACTACAGTGCGTATAATCAATTTGCTGAAATTCAGCAAATTACCCCAAAATGAAACTTAAACCATGACTATACTACAAATATTACCTCTCTGAAATTTTAATAGGTTATTAGGAGGATGACAGAGATTTTTTCCACTTTAAAAAAATAATGCGTCACATGATCCACAAGGTCAAATGCGGGGTCAAAGAGAAGGTCAAAAGGTCATTGCCCCTAAACGTGTATATTTTGGAAATTTTTTAATAGAAATGGAATCCTTGGGCAATTTCCTTCAAAATGACACTAAATTTGTTCAAATCCTCCAAGTAGTTAAGGAGGTATTGCGATTTAAAATATGGCAGGTACCCCCTTTTTTCACAAAAACACCAATTTTTGAATGGGCGTATCATAAAAACTACAGCTTCGATTTCAACAAAATTGAAAATATGGGCTTTTTTATATAAACTCTACAAGCAAACCAAATTTCATGCAAATCGGAGATTTTGAGTTAAAGTGCATTGGGTGATCTGAGATGGAATGACCCAGTCAATGTCGCAATTCCCATGAAATTACCTTCACGTCTTTCAATATTTTTCTGTTTTCTTTACTAACTAAAATAAAACCAATTTCAGATTCATTATTGCTAGATTTAAACGTTATCTTTCTTTTGTACGTCTTCTTAAACCACGTGTTTGCCTCACATAATTCTCTTTCGTCACAAAATTCATGTAGCATTCTTCCTTCAGCATTTCTCTGACCTATTCCATTTCCACCATGAACACCCTCAAAGTCTTCTATCTCTTCACCAACATGTCCTTTAAAATCTCCCATTAAAATGTTTGGAAAAAATAGCTATTTTTGTGACTTAACAGAAGATTACATATTTGGATTTTCAAAGCAATTTAAAAAGAAAATACTGTACATGCTAAGTTAGAAAAAGTTTAGTTTTTCCACAATTTTGCAACCCCCTAATTTTAAGCCAATCTTTTCTTTACACTTCGGTGTATTTTGTCTTTCTCTCATCTAATGGTTATCAATGAATGACTGCAAACATTTCTGCCGACCACAGACACTTTGTAAAATATGACATAAGCAGGGCTCCCAGCCAAAAATGATGAAAAAACCGGAAAAGGTAAGTAGTCCAAAATCGGAAACGGGAGGGCTGAAGAGGGGGTCTGGGGGCGGAGCCCCAGAAGCTGGCAATTTTTGAAGATTAATGTTCAAAATACTTGACTTTGGGATACTCTGTTAAAAGTCTTACGGCGGAATAACACTAGGCCGATTCTGAAAATCAGCGAAAGGTACGTAATTCCACTTTTACAGTAAAAACAGCAACAATTAGCGGTAAAATACTATTAATGATAAAAATAATTTTATCATTAAGTTAGAAGGTCTGGAGAGTATTGCATTCTCCCCATTAGAGACTTTGGCGTTTTTAGTTTTACATGGTAAAATGCAGCATCCGGTAGTGCCGTAAGCTAATAACGCCCAAACTAAAAAGCTTGATAACACGGTAAGCGGATATGTTAGTAATACTACTGTAGAACAAGCCAAACTTTACAGCTTAGTTACGGTAACCTTGCAGAGTCACACTTGTATGCAAATACTGCTCTATTTAATTATGAATAAAATAAAAACAAATTACTAAGTATTTGAGTTCACGGCTAGCACGAAAACAAAAGCAGCGGTCGTTTCGGAAAAAATTAGTCATTACGACTTGCAAAGCTGATACCACGTCACAAACCAACACATAATCGTAAAAAAATAGCAAAGAAGCACAAGCACGAAAACAATGAAGCTACAACCAATCATGGAAGGTTATAGAGTGGTACAACCAGTACATAGCTATATATACAACACAGACAGGACCTGGTATGGAATAGCTTAAGAACTTTATGCAAGCAAGGAAAAAGTGGTAGAGGACCGTGAGGCACGGCGACTCAATCTTGAAGTGCTGCCCCTGTGATCCTTCCGGAAAAGCTGATGAAGAAAATGGATGGAAGAACAAAAAGCTGACTTTCTTTAATTTTATTTCTTTCTTTTCCTATAATGTTCGATGAGATCACGCATGGCCAACTTTCGTTTTCGCCTGATCTCCTTTTCAACGACCATTGACTTCTACCTCTTCACAGCCCTATCAAACTGTGCCGCAGATAAAACAGTTCGTAAAGGGCTCATTCTTCTGGCCTCAGACAGAAAATGCAGGTAGCGGCCGTGGAAAGCGCGAATATCGGCACACATCATTTTATCGATAGGAGCGCTCGCATCTTTCTGCCCAAATCATTCAATCGAACTCTTGTTTTCATTTCACAAATGGTACTTTACGGTTTGAATTGCACTGAATGTAGAAATTTGGGAGCTGGGTTTCGAAGAAGAGAGCATCGTTTGCATGAGACTGAAAGAACTTTCCGCTCGCGGATCATGAAAGATCGTAAAGGCAGCTTTGATCACATGATAAAGACAAGGATACTCCCGCTTAATTAAGGGATGGCACCAAAACTCAGCCGCAGCATAAAGCACCATAACTCAACATAAAGCCGCAGTTTTATTCTGCAGTAAAATAATTGTTTTATCTGAGCGCCTAATTACTACCAATGCTGACGAAAACTAGTCAAACCAAAAGCTGTGCCGTTATTAGCTTATACCTAACGGCATCCAAAAAATAATGCAACTTACTTTTTCTTCACTGATCATAAAAGTTCTTTGAAAACAGAACTGTGACAGTGATTTCTCTGCGATCTATTCCTAATCGAAACTGCAGATAAAAATTCTGGTACCAGTTCATCGCTTGTTAAACTCCTTCATCGCTCATCAAAGCATCAATCATTGTTAAAAGTTTGCACGTGGCAAAACGCTAGCAACAATCGAATTTTACTCTTTTTTTCTCTTACCCTACACTATCCAAAAAAACAGATTTACAGTGTCGTGCTTTACGATAAAAGTCAAGTCTGTCGATTTGAGGCGCGAAAAGCACTACGTACCCATGCAGTGCGCAAACTGAATGCGGTCATTTGACAAGACATCAAACTTTCAGCCGTAAGTTTTTTGTTATTACGTCAAAAAGCACTAGCAATTATAATTTCTTCAGAAAGCAATACTAAAAAAATTTTTAGTTGTCTTGTCTGGTGACGCAATAAGAACAACTTGCAATAGAAAGTTTGATGTTTAGCTTTGCCTAACAATGGATCGGTAAAGAAATAAGTAAAGCAATTTGTAAAAAAACGTGCGAATAAGAGAGAAACGTCATGTATCTAATGTAAACAAATTCCGACAGATGGTGCTCAGGGGGGGGGGTTGGTACTTTTTAAAAAAGTGCATTTTTGGAATAATATCGGTAGGTGCCGATTTGAAGTTCAAAATGCCGGAAATACCAGAAAAACCGGAATTCTGGGAGCCCTGATAAGATATATTTGATTACAAAACAAAACTGAGGATCCCATAAGGCTCACCTTAAGGAGAAAGGCATTGAAGATATTTGCCCCGGGCCCACCTTCAAAGGGTCCGCAATTGTAAAAACAAAATAATGAACCATTAATGTTTTCTAAAAATGCCCGATTCTTTACAAGAGCTTCGCCTCTTCATCTCAATGATGCAGTGGAAAAAACTTATTGAGTACTTCAGGCATTTGAACAATTACAAGTTATATTCAACTTCACACTTACTAGAATTTCTCAATAAATTCGTCATGCAGAGTTTTTTGTGATCCAATAGTTTGTTATTTGGGATTCTAAGCAACGATTTCCAACACATAAATTGTTCAGTGGATGCAGTTTTGCCTCTCACACCACCTGGCAGTGATTAGAGTTGTTCTTTCTTATCTCAAAACAAATTCTTTGAGCTTGTGTATTTTCAGAATAAGATGGCATTTTCAAGATATGTTGTTTTAGTTATATCAAGATATACTTACATATTTACTGCAGTATAATATCAATATGCCTTCCCTGGTAATACAGTATTACATTTCATTATCACACAAATACTTTCTTCTGAATTTACATGCATAGTAGGCTCGGTCATGTTTTTGCATTAGCAACTCAAAATTATAATTTCAGCTAAGAGGTCAATTGTTTGTACCCAACAGTAGCAATATGCAGCAACCAAAAAAATCGATAAGTTTGTCATTTCAGGTATTGCTTTATATTAAATTTAGCATAGTAGACAGCATGCAGCAGTGCAGTACAACAAATGTTTTAGACTTTTATCAGATTAGTCTATTAAATGATTAGGATTCAATAGTTATGATTGCTATCTCTGATATACGTGAAGAGGGCCAATTGTAGGGCCAAAAATGTTCACTTGGTAATTTTCTTTTCATTGTAAATAATCTAAATACAAGCAACAAGCCAAAAATGCATTAGATCTTATGGAATAGTAGACAGTGTGCAGAAGTGCAGTACCGGTACAACAAATGTTTTTGACTTTTATCAGATTAGTTAATTAAACGATTAGGATTCAATAAAGTAATGATTGCTATTTCAGATATATCTGAAGAGTGCTAATTGCAGTGCCAAAAACGTTCACTTAGTAATTTTCTTTTCATTGTAAATAATGTAAATACAAGCAACAAGCCAAAAATGCACTAGATCTTATGGTTGGTGTATTTTGCTACTGTTTGGTATTACTCAAAATTGTGTTTGAACCCCCGGATTCCTTGTTATGATTCTGCATGGTTTAGTGCTTTGTAGTTTCCCTTGCCTGCACCGAAATTCTTAGCAGAAATAAAAATAAAAATTTTCTACAATGCCTTTTGCCCCCCATTTTCCGATTAGAGCTTACATACAATGCCATATAAAATGAGTTTTAGTGTGACTTGGCTTAGTTGGCTGTGACATTGTATTATTTTTCAAATAAGAAAAGGAAACAACAAATTGGCAGATTAGCAGTTATGTTGTTTGCTGTGTGGTTATTTTCCTTTTTAACCAACCAAAAAATAATGGTGTCCTTACGCCAAGGACTGTACATTTTCGAGGACTTGTCGGATTCAAGGCAAACAACTTAAGCTTTAAGGACAAGGACTTCAAAATGCGTCCTCAAGGCCAAGGATGTCCTCATAGACTTTGAGGCCAAGGACTTGAGCTTTGAGGCCAAGGCCAAGGATGTCCTGAAAGACTCCACCTCCGTGCATTATATCATAAAAATTATGTTGTTTTATTTGAGTTCCAAAAAGGGGGGGTTGACCCCCTTTTGCAAAAAGAGGGTACATGTGGGTAAAGTGACTTTGAAGATTTCGGAACCTTTTTGACTTGTGACTTTTTCCAGGTTTCAGCAACGAAACTGCTTGTAGGCTAAATATAACGCTTATGGCCTCTGCAACTGGGACAGCCATAACTAAAATAATATTTCGCTATGATCTCAAACAGCGTTTCAAGTCACTTTGCCATTTGGGGTGACTTTGAAGGTTACGATACTTGGGCAATTTGGGGTGACTTTGAAATTCCAACCAACATGCACTCAACTTCACTTACAAGGCTTACATGTTTAAAGTTGCCTTAGCCAATAATGACTTCAAATGCTTTTATCAAACGGCTTCCAAAAACATTTTTAAGGAGCAATATACGATAACGGAGTTGGACAGATACAAACGAGCTCGTTTGTGGACGTAGCCAACAGTGTGGACATGCTTTAGTTTAAAACTCTCAATTGCTACAATGCAACGAAGTGGTCGTGTGGTTAAAGCGGTAGACTTCGGATCATAACGTCAAGGGTTTGAGCCATCATTCGTCAGTCACAAATTGACTTATTTCCATGATTTTTGGTCAATAGTGAAAACCAGGGTTGCAGAAGCGAAAGTGGCAAATTTTCATGGAAGTGAAAGCTGAAAGCAATACAAGGGTACCGCTTCCACTTTGACCATTCATATCAAACGTCAAAACTTGAACGTAGTCCTTTTTTTTTTTAAATATACAACAAAAAGTGAATGTCTGATCAATCATCATTTGCAAAGAAACATTTTAAAAGGCTTGTGGTTTACTTAGATCCAGGGCAGCCCAACCCTATCAACTTAGAAATGAGCCATGTAGCCAACCACCTCATTTTTAAAATTATAAGTGTTTAAAATTCTCTCCTTTAGTCTCCAAAATACTTTTAAACAGGACTTTGCCCATTTTTGGGGGCCATACTCGAATATAAACAAAACCTAGGGCCATATTAGTATAAAACTGCATTTACCAACATAAACAGAGTTACCAGTTTCAGCATTTTAATTTCTTTCTCTGCAATGATATATTCTTGAAAAGCAAACAGATGAGAACATCATAACATCTCTCAAACAAAGTTCAATATTGTATGACTTTTGAACATGATGTTATAATGCTTGTCTTAAATATTGCTAAGTACCATTTGCGACAAAAATTATTTTAACATGATACTGTGTGTAACCGCCGCATAACTCTTGCAATGTTTGTTTATTTTGCTGTCCTAAAAATACATGCGTCGCTAGCAAAAATTTGGAGCCAGCCACATGCACAAACAAGCTTTTAAAACAAAATTCTGCAAATGTGGAAGCTTCGCCCTAGGGCTACTAAATTATTACCAAGCAAAGATTTGTGCTTAACAGAGCAGATGCAGTTGAAATATGTTATTACCCCAAGCGCTTGAAAATCCTTTTCCAGAACACAAATAAACGCTCATTATTTTAAACTTCTGGGTGAACATTCAGAGAAATTTGTATTAGCTGAAACATAACAACCACAAAATTAATTGGACTTTTCGCTTCGGGACAGCTTCAAATATTAATTCTTGGCTACACCCGAGCGCAGATCCTTGCGATGACAAACCACTGATTACCATAGGTGGGTACAAATTCGATAATCGTTAATACAGAACCTAACTTTTTCATTGACACATTACTTCATTAAATCTTTTTTTTATGTTAGCAAAATAAATTAACTTCCATTAAGTTTCCTCAACTTACATTATGGTTTTTATCATTAATTTCTTGCAACATTTGTTTATCGTACTGGTACAAACCAACTTGCACTGGTAACACTTGTTGCTAATTAGAATGAGTTCTACAGAAAAAGCGAAGAAAGGAGCTCTTTTTTGTGGCAAATAATAAGCTGGAGCCTTATAGGTCTATTACTTATCACTGTTCGCAATTTCCAAAGATTTTCCCATCGCAGCTTCATTAGTGCATTTTAACCTATTTTTATCTTGAAATTAATTTACACTGTAAAATGTAACTTCCAAAACACAAAAAGACCACCACAGCAATAAATTTATCCTAATAACAATCAGCTTAACAGTGTCATTTTGAGTTCTAAAATTGAGTGAATAAAAAGAAATGTAAATTACACTCAAACTGTTAACGAATTAACAAATTTTATTAATTTCCGTTAATTAAACTGAAAATCACGAATTAACTTTAATGGAGGTATGAAGTTTGTTGACGGACTAGTGGTTAAGGAAGCTAACTTTTTTTGCATTAACTTGCCTACCTATGCTGATTTCAATTATTTAATTAGGTTCTACATAATGCTTTTAAGATGATTATAACAAAGCTGTTATATTTCGACTTATCTAGAAAAAATTTCTGCCAAAAAAATAACCAATCAAAAAATTTTTAACAGAAATTACATCAACAAGTGGTGGCGGAAGCACTAAGGGTGGAAGCAGAAGCGATTCAAGAATAGCTGCTTCCACATCCCTGATTTAAACCTAAACGTACTCAATAATTTTGCAAATCATTTTATTGAAATGATGACACCATTGTCACGTGACCTTGCGCAAGTCAAGCAAAAAAGAAAATGAGTCCATCAAAATTTAAATACTGACCTAGTACGAGACTGTTCTTGGTCTTGAAAAGTATTTAACTGATATAAAATTTGTTTTAATGTAGGTTTCAAAGTGGCCCTGGTTGATAATATGCAGTAGGCCTATACACCTACCGGTACATTTTTTGTTTAAGTTGAATGTAATTTAACTAAGTTGTGCTGAATGCTTACTTTTTGCTTAAAAATTTCAAAAATTTTATCTAAAATTTTATCCCTCTTTTGTCTTGATAGCCTACTGATAGCTCAAATTTAAAGTTGAAATTAGTACAGTAAGCCTATACCAGTAGGTTACTTAACTGTGGAATCAGCTCGATTTGGAAATGATGAACTTAATCGGAAGTTTACTACAGTATCACAAGTTCTAGGCAAGCTAAACCAGTGCCGCAACTAGAGTGTTGATCCAGGGGAAGGAGGCAAAACTTCTTTTAGGGGAGGGCCAAAAAATTGCTGACATTTTCTACAATACGAGCATGATGATTGTGTCATAGCGAAGCCAACACTTTTAACTGGGGAGAGGGGGGTCAAACCACAAGCAATGATGTCATCAGAAATTTTTGAAAGAACTTTTTGTGGGACAATGATATTGTAGATTGAAAGATCAGAAGCCTAGGCCTGTGTTTGGCACATAACCAGGATTTTGCTGAAGGAACAATGCTTAAATCCCCCCCGAAAAAGTATAAAAGTGGAAAATAGGAGATGTATTGAGCAAACTAGTGTAACTCAAATGTATCACAGACAAGGGTCTTGGGGAGAAGCCCTCAACTGCCGGAGACTAGGGAGTGAGCGTTTTTTTTTTTTGTAAGGTTTTGAAAAACTAGCTGGGCTATTCTAATGCCATTGGATCACAATTTGTACATGTTTAGAGCCATTTGAAAAAACTAGATTTTTAACATTTGAAAGGCAATTTAAAAAATTATTTGTTCAATCCTACTTTAACTTACAAAGGAAGTCCACACACCTTAAAATCTTATATTTTGAAGTTAAATTTTGGGATTTGGTTCAGGTAAGAAAAAGCAAGGTACACTGCCTCATGCATTATTTTAGCAGTAAATAATAATCCACTCAAGATTTTCCTTTGAGACTTGTTTTGTCCTAAAAATAACCAGTTGCAGAAGTACATATGCAACCATGGGGCCTAAGCCCCCTCAATTCAAATTTAATAATTTGTTCAATGAGTATTTCCCCTGGCTAATTTTTATCAAAAGTATTTTGTTATGTAAAAAATGGTGAGGTAGAGGTGTATTGTTATTTACAAATGATACAATAGATGGTTATGCCTACCAGAGCAAGAAAAATTACTTAAATTTGCTTTAACTACAATCACAAATACAATTACAACCTAAAATTTTCAACTACAATTATTCAAGTTCAAGTAATTGTAATTCAATTACAATGAAAAGATTCTCAAAACATTTACATACGAAGCCTTGAGTTTTCCTTATGTCAACACAGCGGCTTTATTTCGTATTTCTATACCAGACCTATCAAAGCCCCATTTCTGTCTAAGTGTGCTTTTTTGCTTGTTTGCCCTTGTGTGAATGTCAAAGTGACACTAAAGGTTCTATTTTGTGAGATCATTCCAAATAGGTGATGTTATTGGAAAAAGTTAAAATAGCACTAAATACAGTAGTAATTATAACTTGAAGTTGTAACATACACAATTTCAATTTTGTTACAATTTTTAATTGTGTTAGAACTTATTTTCTTTTGCACAAATAATTGCAGTATGATACCACGGTTTAGCTAAAACCATAATATTGCTGGAAGCGAAATGATTGTAATAACATGCTTGACAATTGCTTACAAACAAAATTATGTACTGGAAAAATTAAAGTTAAACTAAGATCGATGGAAGAACAAGGATATAAAATCTTAATCTGACAAATAGCAATGAAGTTACAATCATACGCATAGCCAGGGGTGGGGGGGCAAAGTTCCCCCTCCCAATCGAAATGCCACCAATGATAAAAATGTGACAAAAAAGTCTTGCTTCTTCATTTTCAGTTTCTTTTAGCATCTTTGCATACAACAGTACACACGTAACGTACAACAGTAATTACCAATAACATTGACGACCAGTAGGCCAGGGCACCATCAATTCAATTTTGCCAACCAATTGAAATGTATCACTCAGGTGAAATTAATGGGTTTAGTCCTGAAAGTTGCTACCTCAGCCCTCATCTAACCTTTAGAAGAATGTAATGCAATAACCGAGGCCAGATTTATAGTATGGTATAGTGCCAGTGCTTAGATGGTAAGACTTTTTTTTGGTCTTCACCTACAGTATATTTAGTAGGAAGATGTCGCAAAAATGCCCAAAGTACCAGGTGCAACGTGCAATATAAATCCTGCCTGGAAATAACATGGTTAGTAAGCAGAACAATCTAACGCACCATTTTTCAATAACAGTTCATCTCCACCTCACCAGTTTTTTGCACAAAAAACTTTCAAAAAATTAGCTAGGGGAAATGCTCGTTGAACAAAATACTGAATTTAAATTGAAGGGGCCTGGGTCCCCTGGTTGTTCATATACTCCTATAACTGGCTAATTTCATGACAAAACAAAAAACTGTAAGTAAAATCTTTAAACAGATTATTATTTACTGCCAAATATTGCAGGACACAATGTTCCTTACTTTTGTCTATCTCAGTTAAATAAATTATTTACAATTAAAATTCAACAACAAATTGCAAGATTTTAAATGTGTTTTGGACTTAAATTTCAAGTAAAAAGAGGATTGAACAATTTAATTTTTTGATTGGCTTTCAAATGTTAAAAATCTAGTTCTTTAAAATGGCTCTGAACACAAGCGAAATGTGATCCAATGGCATTAAAATAGTTTTTTATTTCAAAAAATTACAAAAAATCACCCAGCGGCTGGGGGCTTTGCCCCCAAACCCCAAAACCCTCCAGCAGCTGGGGGTTACGCCCCCAACCCCCATATGTGATACGTTAAGTTACATTAGCTTCAGAGGTGGGCACTTGCGCCGCAACTATTTCACTTGCGATAGCGCTTGCGCCGCAATTATTCTCAAAGGGTTGCGCTGACGCTTGCGCCGCAAGTATTTCAGCAATTTTGAGCGCAATTGCAAGTCAAATACGATTATGAATGATTGTTTTTCAATCAAATGTGATTAAAGTTAACAAAAAAACATTGACAAGGTACATAGGCGTAGCCAGAATTTTTGATTGGGTGTGGGGAGGCCAAACCGCAAAGGAAGTGACTATTTCACTGAAAATTTTCAAGTAAAAGAGAATAAAACGAAAATGAGAAATATTCATTCGCGCTATCTTCATTTGCTTTTTTAGGGGTAAAGATTAGGGTTTAGGTTAAGGTTTGGGTTAGGGTTCGATTTAAGAATAATTTTCGAGTAAGCATTTGAGTTTGGGTTAGATTTGAGTCACAATTAATAAAAAACTAGATAAAAATTTCTGGTGAAATAAAGCCTTCCAACCGCAAATCACACAAAATGATGTTATTAAAATATTTTGAAAAGAAAGACTTTTTACGGGACAAAGATACCGTGGAATGGAGGATCAAAACTCGAGGCTTGGGTTGGCATATAACCTGGGTTTTGCTAAAGAAAAAGAACTTGAACCTAAAGTTAAAAAGATTTCCAAAATTGTCTAAGTTGGGAGAAGTGGGGAGCAAACTAGTTTAATCCAAACGTATCACAGACGGGGATCTGAGGGCTGCCGCTGGCCAATTTTTTGGATATTTTTTTGGAAAAAAATAGCTATTTTAATGCCATTTGGAACACGTTTTGCACGCTTTTAGAGCAATTTAAAATAACTAAATTTTTAAGAATTGAAAGCCAATTGAAACAATCAAATTGGAAGTCTTTCCTTTATTTAAAGATCAAGTTCAAAACATGTTTAAAATCTTGAATTTGGGGGTTAAATTTTGTAACTGACTTGGCCCAGATTGGAGAAGCAAAGTACATTGCCTTCTGCAATATTTTTAGCAGTAGTTAATCAATCGAATATTTGCCTTCGGAAATTTTTGTTTTGTCATGAATACAGGTTATATATTCAAATTGGATGGCAAAATTTCAATTTGACGGGGCCCAGGCCACCTACACATTTGTTAATATTAGTCTGTTATATGTGAAAATGCTTAAAGAAACTGAAAAAAAACATACCGCTTTGCTATTATTATTTTTGTCATTGGTGGCATTTTAACTGGGGGGGGGGGGTTTGCCCCCTCCCTGGCTATGCCAAAGAGGTAAGTTAATAAAAGCTTTGTCATGGGAAATTCCATTCGTCTACTGCTTGAAATCAGGGCCACCAAGGGGGGGCATGGGGGTATAATGACCCCGGGGCCCATGGACTTTAGGGGGCCCAAGGGCTTCAGGAAGGCCATTGGCTTCAGTGGGCCCAGCAGAGGGCCCATGAGCTTGAGAGGGGCCTATCAAAATGACACTGAGAAAATTAGCACGTGAGGCCTGAAGACTTTTTTTTTTTGGAGATCACCTATTTCCGACCGCAAAAACCAATAGAATTTTGGTGAAGACCTTTTTTTTTTTGGAGATCACATAATAATTCGGACAAAACTGCGGCATTTTCTCCGTCTGTTTAGGAGTTAACAAAACCAGAAATCTGTGAAACTTGAGCTGGCCCTGGACCCATGTTCAGCTCTCGGCACCCCTGCTTGAAATACTTCAGTTGGATATACAGAAGGAGTCATCTTTCGGTGAAACATTTCTAAAATATTTTTTGCAGATTTTTCAAAAACAGTTATAATTAGGTTAGTTAAAAAATGGTTGGCAAATGAAATTTTGTACAGAAAACTTGTTTTTGAGATTGTCTTTTCAGAAATATGCTACAGTAGTCATTTTTAAACAATCGTAAACTTGCTCTGTTGCTTTGGGCATTAACCGCATTGTTTGTGACAGTCCTTTTTTACCA
The DNA here is from genome assembly GCA_963965965.1 of Trididemnum nubilum. NCBI lineage: Eukaryota > Metazoa > Chordata > Ascidiacea > Aplousobranchia > Didemnidae > Trididemnum > Trididemnum nubilum. The sequence goes on along the minus strand of OZ014482.1, from coordinate 30,303,070 downwards.
TAATTCAAAAACAAATAACAAAAACTACTGATTACAACTTTTTGGCTAGTCCGGGAAAACTTGAAAGATATTGCAAACAGGAGTGACAGCATTGGTAAAGCTTTTATACCATAAGTAGTACTTAGATGGTTCAATTTCTTTAAACAAAAATAGGATGAGTTTTTAGCATGCTCTATTTGTCAGAGAGTAATGCTAATTGCTCTGGAAGCATAAAATACATAGCAAAGCTTGTAAAGGATTTCCTTGAAGAGCCATTAGAAAAAAACAGTGATTCTGAAGCCACTCGTTTACCACCACATGCAGACTTTAACATGCAGTTCGCTTACCATTTTAACAACCTCCAAAGCTGAGTTTAATTCATCGATTGGTGCGGATATGGGTTCAAAACCATTCTGGACAAAAGCCTATGCAATAAGCATACTACGTGCCATCACAATCAATGTACCAATTACAAAGTTTTGTGAAACGCAATATTTCCAATCAGTTTAAATAACCGGTATTATTAATCAACAGGCTTACAATAGCCTAGGCTACTTACCAATATTTTCTCCTTAGGTCGCTTTTGGGGTTGGGGGTGCAAAGTTTTTGTTTAAGGGGGCACCACTCCCCCAAAAACCCCCTTAGTTGCAGCCCTGGGCTAAACTTGTACTGATATGCAATATGCCTAGCCAAGTTGCTATAAAACTACATTTTTGTCTAGCAAATAAAGTTTTATAATAGCCTATTCAAACCATGTTTCAATAGCCTAGGTTAAATTTAGTTGAAACTCGGTCTAAACCTATTTTGTCTGCTACATACCCGACAGGGGCGTATTTAGGGGGGTAATTGGGCCATGGCCCCCCCTTTGAGTCACCAGGATAGTATCGTATAATTAGCATAGAATAGTACCGGTATGCAAAATTGCGGCACGGCCCCCCCTTTGTAAGTTGGGCAGAAGCTTTGATCACACAAAAGGTGTTTCACACGTTTGTTTTAGGCCTGCATCCAACTTTGGGCAAAGAGGCCAAGTGGGATTAAATTTGAGTGAAGACCTTTTTTTTGCTCTTCACCTAATTTTGGGCCAAAAATCAGAAATTTTCCGAAGTTCCTGCCCCCCCCCCCTCTTTTCAAAATCCTGCATACGATAACAAAATCCCCCTTTTCAAAATCTTGCGTACAAAATCATATCGGTAACCAAATACAAATGCTCTTCAACGTCAATATCGTACTGCTTTGTAACTTCGTATCGGTTGAAGCTACAGTACTGTAATTTACACTGTAATGCAAACTGCAAGCTGCAACTAACTAACTAGCCTACGGTAGGCAGCAGGCTACTCATATGGTATCCTACTCTATAAAAATCTGAACAGAATGGCGAAAAACTACCACTGTAACTCTTGCAGAATGATGCCCCTACTAGAACGCGATTCGCTATCGCGAGAAAAAAACAACAGAAGCGTTCTTCGTCTATCAACCATGGATCCTACAATTACAAGATATCATGCACTAGAGATGGCGCGGATAACAAAAAATGCATCCGCATGCTGCGCTGTGTCCGCAAACCTTGTCCGCATGCTGCACCACACCGCATACCAACACATTTTAGTTCACGCTGCACCGCACCGCAAGTTATCCACATTTTTAAATATCCACCAACATCAGAAAAAAATTAGTTCTCTAGCTTACGACATGCAAAAAAATTGATTTTGGGGGTATCATTTTGGACGGTTTTTAGACGGGGTGGCCCTCTCAAACCATGTCAAAAAATTTGTTTTTTTTAAAATCTGCTGATAAAAAAAAGCTAATGCTCAAGTTTGAACCAATGAAAAATTGATTTTTGGGGGTCCATTCGGGGGCTCCCTGGGGGCGGTGGCACCCCCAAAGTATGTCAATACATTTGTTGCTTAAATATGTATTGATATAATAAAAAAAAATATCACCCTATCTAGAGCCAGAGGTGGAGTCGAGGACACAAGTCTCGAGGCCAAGGACACAAAAAAATTCCGAGGCCAAGGCAGTGATGCAGTACTCGAGTACAGTACTTGTACTCGAGTACAACTCGAGTACCATTTTTTGAGTACTCGTACTAGTACTCGGAAACCTAGGTACTCGGCTGGTATTCGTACTCGAAGGTCAATGTACTCGGTACTCGGTCAAAAAAAGAGCCGAGTACTCGAGTACATTTGGCCTTTGCTAAAAGCAGTGATGTAGTACTCGAGTACAGTACTCGTACTCGAGTACAACTCGAGTACCATTTTTTGAGTACTCGTACTCGTACTCGTAACCCCTGGTACTCGACTGGTACTCGTACTCGAAGGTCAATGTACTCGGTACTCGGTCAAAAAAAGAGCCGAGTACACGAGTACATTTGGCCTTCGCTAAAAGTAATAAACAAAATGAATATTTGATAGTAAACTGCAGCCAATAAAACACGCTAATTTATTGAGTTGCTTTTACTTGAATCCGTGCAGACCGCAGCTGAACAAACAGCTTTTTAATGGTGAGATCGAGCAAAATCAAGTGTTGGAATGTGGTAAAGTGATTGGGTTGACAGCGCATAGTATCGTTTGACAACAAACGCCTTTCTGCTGCAGAAAACGTGTGAAAGTTGCCGCAAATTTTGATTTATTTAGTAATTAAAGTTACATACCACAGAAATCGAGCCACGCGTGTTGTACAAAGACAGCATCAATTGGGTTAGCATTTTACGGTTTCAGCTCAAATGTTGATAGAATATTTTCTACAGTAGATGTATTACTGTAATCTCCCAATCCCAAATAATAGTTTTACTGTGGTATCGGAAGGGGTATTCGAAAAAGCATAGAGTTAGATTTGCAGGCAATATTTTCAGTGTTAAATTTAGGGCAGATAGAGAGAGCTTAGTTGCATCAAATAGTTATTCTGTAGCTGAGTTGCAGCTGTAGCCAAAATTTTACTTTTTTTTGGAAGAAATTGATAAAATAATAAGTCAAGTCTGTTGATAACGCATGTAAAATGCGTTTGAAATATTAATATGACTAAGCACTAATTAGGATTATTTTATAAAAATGGATGTTAGATCTGAAATTAAATAATAGAACAGTAAACAGGTAAATATACAGAATAAAAATACCGCTCTAAATTACAGCTGTAGCTAGTAGCTGATATTAAATCGCAGCATTATTTTATGCTCACATTACTTAGTCACCTCCTTTGAAATGCAGCATTATTTCGAGAACATTTACTACTACGTCATTTGCAGTTTAGTTTTACAAGTTTTAGATAGTCTTTGATTAAATGCATAGAAGGGCACAAGTCCGTTAATTGTTAATCCGTTAATTAACGAAGCTAACTTTTTTATTAAATCGTTAATCCGTTAAAAAGTTTTTTCATGTTAAAAGATTAAATTTACTTCCGTTAAGTTCTGTTAACTTCCGTTAAAGTTTTTCTCGTTAATATCTTGCACCATTCATTTATCATAATGGTACAAACCAGTTGGTACTGGTAACACTTGTTGCGTATTAGCACGAGTTTTATAGAAGAAAGCGAAAAAAGGAGCTCTTTTTTGTGACAAATAATAAGCTGCAGCCTCATAGAACTATCAATTATTGCTGTCCGCAATTTCCGAAGATTTTCCAATTGCAGCTTCATTAGTGCATTTGAATTTATTTTTGTCTTGAAATAATTAGATTAGACTGTAAAATGTAACTTCCAAAACACAAAAAGACCACCATTGCAAAATTTTTTTCCTTACAATCAGCTCAACAACGTCAATGCGTGCTCTAAAAGCGAGTTAACATAAAAAAATGTATATTACACGCAAAATATTAACGAATTTACGGACTTTATTTAGTTCCGTTAATTAAAGCTGAAAATATTGGATCAACGTTAACGGAGGTGTGAAGTTTGTTACCGGACTTGTGGTTAACGAAGCAAACGTTTTGCATTAACTTGCCCACCTATGATTAAATGTTAATTGAATATAACATTTAATCGCAAAAGCTCTCAAGAACTTGTTGTGGGTAATCATGTTTGGAGTAGAGGACTTTGAAAGCTTATTTGTGATTGAAAGAAGCATACGGTATACGAGGTGTCGCTATTAAATAACAAAACTGGTGACATAAAACAATTTTGTTGAAGAAAAAAAGGTGGTTTTATTTTGTTTTCCCTTTGATGTATTCTCCCTTAGCATCAACACAGTGTTTCATTCGGATTTTCATAAAAAAAAAACGAACATGACAACACCCTTAACATAAAAGAAAAACAATTGACATTGCCTTGAATTTTGATTTTGCTCTATTTTGCTTTTTTAATTTTAGGTGAGTTTGCAGTTTTCCAATGCATGGACTGCCTCTTTGTCTCTGAGTCGTACTGGAAAATTCATCTCTCATCGCATGTACAGTAATCACACTGTCTAAAAATTTAGGGTTTTCTTCAATTTGTTTTGAAATGTCAGCGCAAATGTCTTGGCGTTTTTTCTTTTTTATTGCTTGTTAAAAGCTTTGAAACAACTTGTGGACAGACCTTTGTCATATGCAGATTTTCATTCAGTACTTGCCACACTGTTTCTTTGTCAATGGCCATCCTCTCTGCTATCAGTCGAATACTAAGACGACGATCTTCTCGGACAATTTTTTCACTTTCTCGGTTATTGTTAGGGCTTTTGATATGGTTGGGCGTCGTGAACATTCATCATCTCCAACATCAGTCCGGCCATAGGCGTAGCCAGGGGTTGGGGCCAGGGGGCCCGGGTCCCCCCCCAATCAAAATACCACTAATGACAAAAAGTTATGACAACACAGCCTGGCGATGTTTAGTTGCAGTTTTTTCAGTAGTTACGCACATAACAGTAATTAACAATAATATTAATGACCACAAGTGAGTCCTGGGGCCCCCAACTAACAACCAGGGGGCCCTGGAATCCTTAACCGACAACCAGGGGGTCCGGGACCTCTAATTGAAAACCAGGGAGCCCATAACTGACGAACAGGGGCCCCAGGGCCCCTAACTAACAACCAAAGGACCCTAACCAACAACCAGGGGGCCGCTTAACTGACAACCAGGGGGGCCCAGGCCCCTAACCGACAACCAAGGGGCCCCTAAACGACAACCAGGTGGCCCCTGGTCTCCTAACCAACAACCAGGGAGCCCCGGAGTGCCTAACTGACGACCAGAGGGCCCCAGGGCCCCTAACTTACAACCAGGGAGCCCCAGGGCCCTAACTAACAACCAGGGGGCCCCTAACCAACAACCAGGGGGCCAGGAGCCCCCTAACCGACAACAAGGGGCCCCGGGGCCCTCTTAATTGACGACCAGGGGGGCCCCAGGGCCCCTAACCAACAACCAAGGGGTCCTGGAGTCCATAACTGACGACCAGGAGGTCCCGGGGGCCCCTAACTCACGACCAGGGAGCCACAGGGCCCCTAATTAACAACCAGGGGGCCTGGGCTCCTAACCGACAAGCAAAGGGGATACAGGGCCTCTAACCGGCAACCACGGAGCCCAAGGGCCTCTGACTGACGACCAAGGTTCCCAGGCCAGGGGCCCCTTAATGCAAATTTTTAACAATTTATATGCAAAACCTGTGAAAAATCTAAGAGTTTTGACCAAAAAGTTGCCACCCCAGGCCCTCGTTTAACGTTATTATAAACTTAATTATGTACTGCTAAAGTATTGCAGGAGGCAATGTTCGTTACTTCCCCCTATAGACCAAATCACTTACAATTCAAATTGTACACCATAATGCAAGATTCTAAGCGTGTTTTGGGATTTAATTGCAAAAAGAGGATTGAACAACTAAATTTTTTTGATTGGCTTTGAAATATTAAAAATCTCGTTTCTTGAAATAGCTCTGAACTCGTGCAAAATGTGATCCAATGGGATTTAAATAGCTTTTTTTCCAAAAACTTACAAAAATCGCCCAGCGGCTGGGGACTTTGCCCCCAGACCCCCATAGCCACCGGCGGCTGGGGGCTCTGCCCCCAGACCCCCGTCTCTGATACGTTTGAGTACACTAGCTTACTCAACACGTCTTCCAAGTTAGACTTTTACACTTTTTAACGATTAGTTTTCGCCCTCTCCCTTTGCCAAAATCCTGGTAAAGTGCCATCAGACTACGGCTTCAGATCTTGCATTCTACGATATCTTTGCCCCACAAAAAATTACTTTTTCGAAAATTTTTGATGACCTCATTGCGTGTGATTTGTGGTTTGGGCCCCCCCCAATCAAAAATCCTGCTTACGCCTATGGTCCGGCCTTCATGAAATCTTTTGTGCCATTCAAAAACGCGGGTTCTTGACATGCATTTTTTGCCGTAAACTTCCATCAAAGCTTGAATTTTACCAAAAATTTCAAGTTAATTCTTGGCTCAGTTTTAGAGTTAAACATTTTTCTGCGGCTGCAACAGAACTTCTTGCAACAATGAGCAATTTGCTGCTTCTGCAAGCCAAGGTTTTTTCCGACGCGCAAAAAAACGTGCACTTGCTTTCAACGTCAAGGTACCTAATTTGTTTAAAATATAACAGTAATTTTGCGTGTAACTTAGCAGAAAATTGTCGCCTATATGCAGTTGTGCGCCTTCTTGACATCCCACTCACAGAAAAAAAACGTATTCGTTTATGTTTTTGCGACAAATTTTGAGCTGTTACAACTTAAAAAATTTTTTTCTAAACTTGTAAAAGTACTGGTACTCGTACTCGAACTTTTTTACGGTACTCGTACTCGAGTACGTTTTTCAATATCAGCACTCGTACTCGTACTCGCAGTTTTTTGCGGTACTCGTACTCGTACTCGGAAGTTGAGTACTCGACTCCATCACTGGCTAAAAGTAATAACCAAAATGAATATTTGATAGTAAACTGCAGCCAATAAAACACGCTAATCTATTGAGTTGCTTTTGCTTGAATCCGTGCAGACCGCAGCTGAACAAACAGCTTTTTAATGGTGAGATCGAGCAAAATCAAGCGTTGGAATGTGGTAAAGTGATTGGGTCGACAGCGCATAGTATCGTTTGACAACAAACGCCTTTCTGCTGCAGAAAACGTGTGAAAGTTGCCGCAAATTTTAATTTACATAGCAATTAAAGTTACATACCACAGAAATCGAGCCACGCGTGTTACAAAGTCGACATCAGTTGGGTTAGCATTTTACGGTTTCAGCTCAAATGTTGATAGAATATTTTCTACAGTAGATGTATTACTGTAATCTCCCAATCCCAAATAATAGTTTTACTGTGGTATTGGAAGGGGTATTCGAAAAAGCATAGAGTTAGATTTGCAGGCAATATTTTCAGTGTTAAATTTAGGGCAGATAGAGAGAGCTTAGTTGCATCAAATAGTTATTCTGTAGCTGAGTTGCAGCTGTAGCCAAAATTTTACTTTTTTTTGGAAGAAATTGATAAAATAATAAGTCAAGTCTGTTGATAACGCATGTAAAATGCGTTTGAAATATTAATATGACTAAGCACTAATTAGGATTATTTTATAAAAATGGATGTTAGATCTGAAATTAAATAATAGAACAGTAAACAGGTAAATATACAGAATAAAAATACCGCTCTAAATTACAGCTGTAGCTAGTAGCTGATATTAAATCGCAGCATTATTTTATGCTCACATTACTTAGTCACCTCCTTTGAAATGCAGCATTATTTCGAGAACATTTACTACTACGTCATTTGCAGTTTAGTTTTACAAGTTTTAGATAGTCTTTGATTAAATGCATAGAAGGGCACAAGTCCGTTAATTGTTAATCCGTTAATTAAGAAGCTAACTTTTTTATTAAATCGTTAATCCGTTAAAAAGTTTTTTCATGTTAAAAGATTAAATTTACTTCCGTTAAGTTCTGTTAACTTCCGTTAAAGTTTTTCTCGTTAATATCTTGCACCATTCATTTATCATAATGGTACAAACCAGTTGGTACTGGTAACACTTGTTGCGTATTAGCACGAGTTTTATAGAAGAAAGCGAAAAAAGGAGCTCTTTTTTGTGACAAATAATAAGCTGCAGCCTCATAGGTCTATAAGAGAGTTTCACTCACGTGATTTCATTGCATTCACGTGACTTTTCAGGTCAATTTTTCGCGCCAAATCTGAGTTGGCTGAATAAAATGCATTGGCTTAAATGGAGGAAAACCTCAAAAATCGGCTTTTCTCAGCCTTTAGGGCGTTTCACATGCTCGTTTGAAAATATGTTTTGAAGAAATAGCAGACGGGCTATATCTAACCAGAAATTCGAAGGAACAATGACTGTAAGAGGCATTTGTGGCAGAAGTTTAAAAGTAGGCCTATGGCCTCTTTGCTATCACATTAAAATTTTTGATGTTGCTTTTCAAAGCGCATAGCTTACATTAGGCAAAAAGTTTGTTTGCAGGTATAAATTAATTGTATTGCCGTTAATATTTTACTGCTTAGAGTTATCTCGCATGCTAGATTGTCAGTCAAATTCTCAAAAAAAAGATACGTGTATTCAACATTTAAAGTGAAATTTGGTCAAAGCAACCGAAATAGCCAGCCTAGCTACTCAAAAGTCTACACAATGCAAGACTTTTTTCCATAAACTATAAATATTGTAGTTTATCTGTTCAGTAATATTGTTTAGTAATCGATTGTAGTTAAGCTAGCATGATATGATAGCCTATACCGTATCTTATGTTTTGAAGAAAAGAGCTGAAAAACGAATGGGGATATGTATCAAAATTTCCCACAATATTATGCAGGTTTGCACTAACTTATTTTTAAAGCAAAGAAGCAAGCAAGGTAAGGGATCATGTAGCAGGCTTGGTGATGCTTTTGTTTACTGTATTTTTTTTCCTATAAAAACTCAAGGCTCATTTTTGCTCCAAATTTGAGAACAATTTAAAACATAGCCAGCGTGGACTTAAAAATAAACATAAAAAACGCCAGTTAAATGTGTGTTACTGTATGGTACATAGAATAGCAAGTAATTTGCAGAGCATTCTTGGCGATTATTGAATTGCCGTTTTCACTTTAATTAAAAACTTTTGACAATTAGGTTATAATCACCAAAAAAGACAACTCAATACTGGTAATACAATAGCCTAAAAGCTGGCCTCAGTGAAAAACCCCTTACAAAAAAAAATTGCCAAATACCGGGAATATCGGGATTCATTGACTGCCGGTATATTCCCCGTAAATGGTTGTGTTATTGCCGCTTTACCGGGAAATTTATTAGGAATTATTGGGAATAACAGGGAATTTACTTGTCCAAGTAAACTAGGAATTACCGGTATTTTACAATAGCGATAGAAACTCGATACTCGTAAATTTCTGGTGAATCCAGGTTTACCGGGCCAGTAAAAATCCCAATAATTCCTCGTAATTTATAATAAATCCCAGTAAAGCGGCAATAATACAACTATTTACGAGGAATTTACGTAGCCTCGTAAACGCGAAATTACCAGGAAAAGCCGTAGTACTAGTAAATTTCCGGTGAATCCAAGTTTACCGGTCCAGTAAAAATCCTAATAATTCCACGTAATTTACACTAAATCCCAGTAAAGCGGCAATAACACAACTAATTACGAGGAATTTACGTAGCCTCGTAAACGAGGAATTACCGGCAAAACCCGATACGGCAAATAAATTTCCAGTATGATCCCAGTAAAACGGCAATTTACAAGAAATTTTTATAGCTTTATCAACTACAATTTATGGGCAAAGCGTACGCTTAAAGGTGAATTTACACAGTATCCATTTTTTACTTTTTTGCTTCTTTTGAAGTATGCGTCTTTTCATCCGCATTTTTTAAGTCCATTTCCGCACTAAGCAGACTGTCCCATACTGGACAAAAGTTTTCCGAAAACATTTTTTTGTAAAGGGGTGCAGCTCTATTTTAAAATATCACTCTTATCGTTCATACACGAAATGTTTGAACAAAATTTTTACTTATATACATACAACAGTCTACTTAGTGCGGATATGAACTTATAAAAAAAGGATGAAAAAGCGCATACTTTTTCAAGAAGCAAAAACGTAAAAAAAACGGATACTGTGTAAATTCGCCTTTAGTAGTATAGTAGATTAATACAAAATTTACTGGAAATAGTATTACTAGTAATTTATAGATAAATCCGTCAGTGTACTGATCTGTGATAAGTGTTCGCATTATTGCAATAATGCGAACACTCGAGTGATTTGTGCTGATCAAGACTCACCAAAATCCAATAGCTACCAGTAACGTCCCAATTATTGCAATAATGCGAACAGTTATTACTAATATTAAAAGCCCTTCGAATTGCTCCTCATTATAAACAAGACACATCGTTTGCAAGATTATGTATTACTACTAAACGAATTTGAACACTCATCACAGATACCAATGATCCCACATTTACCGCCTTGATATACCAGTATATGGATATCAATAGTTAATTGCTACTCAACCAAAGACGACGCCAGCTCGAAATGAATTGAGATGACGAAGTATTTTCCTAACAGAACAGATACAAAAAAATGCCATATCTTTAAAGCCTTTTATCTAGTTTTTTGTTAATTCCGACTCATACCTAGCCCAAACTTAAATTCTTTCTCTAAAACTAGCCTCAAATCTAATCTTAATCTTGACTCTTAAACAAAGCAAATGAAAAACGTGCGGATAAACATTCCTCGTTGTAGTTTTACTCTCTTTAACCTAAAATTTGCCGGTGCATTAGTCAGCTTCTGAAACCTTTGTTTGACAGCAAAAACTGCATGTCTTAATATATTAAGGCATGCAGAATGCAGATATGGTCACGTTCGCATCAATTTTAAGCAATAAAAAAAACAAAGCAATAAAAAAAGATACTACGAATTATTTAACTTTGCATCCAGTTGATACGGCAGTAAAAAGGTCAACTTGACAATACCTGCGGGATTTCGCTCCGGACCCCTCTAGACAGTCGTCCTAAGCATGCAACAATTGGACGTACATCGAGACAAGTGGTGAAACCATGAGAACGAAGAAGCTACAACATTTCACTAGGTCACTTAGAAAACGTAACCAAAATATGCATGCACCACACTGTCCCTTTTACTGCTGAACGTCAAGAAAGGAAGCTATAAATACCAATTTTTATAGTCTTTGCTTTCATCCGACCGGGAATCACAGCCGAGTTTACCGTCTTAATGGTATTTTATCTACTTGAACCCTGATTGGCTGGATTACATGTCTGGTTTCGGTCCTTTATGGGGTTTAGGAATGAAGTTTCATGGCATTAGATGATTATTATGATTTTTAAATAATCATGATTTTTGACATCATATGAATGAAAATTTTGGACCTTTTTAAAGCCATTTGAAACAAAAACACTCACTTAATTTACATTATCCATGCAAACGTACAAATCAGTCGAACGCTGTGAGACAAGAAACTTAAATTTAACTTTTTTTAATTTTTGGCAGCACCAAACGAACTTCATTTGATTTTGAAACATCAGGGAGAGTACATTGTACAAACATAGCAAAGCAAACATTGATGCATTTCAATTGGACGGTTAAAGCCTACAAAACAATTTATAAACTGAGAAAAAGCCTGATTTTTATCAAGAAAAGTCAGCTAGGATCTTGTTCAAGTATAAAAAAACAAATAAAAGCATTTTTATATGGTCATCATTGTCGCATATGAACTACAATATTCGGTAGATTTTGCTGTTTCCACGCTATGAAACTTCACCCAAAAATTATTAGACACACAAAGTATTTATCTTTGCATCCAGTTGGCACGGGAATGAAAAGGTCAAAAAGCATGACACATTGGCACAAAACAAGTTATTGAAACCAGGATTGCAGATTTAACACGTAAAGCGGTAAAAGAGTTGCTCGCCCAAAAAAACTTACATTTAGCCATTACCCCACAAATTGTTTGGTTGGCGATAGAAAAACCCCACGTACTAAACTTCAGCTATTCGGTTTAGGGAGTGGACGTAGTCAGTAGGTATGAAAACATTTTGCAGTTTCACTGTTCGTAATTAATTGTACAGTCATTGAAGCAAACAAAAGCTATGCTTTTGTTATGAGTTTTGCTAATTCAAAGATGAATTTTTTCGGAAACCAAATGAAGGGTTCAGGTGCATAATGATCAAACTCCATCTTTTGCGATTTCTGTTTTTTTGCACAAAACGATGCAGTTTTTTCTGTAGTTTCAAATGAAATATCGTTCCAGTGGAAAAAACGATTTATATCGCTCAAAAAACGGCTTTGAAAAATGCGTATGCAGCGGTAAAACGATCAAACTCCACGTTTTTTTGTGACAAAACCATCCATGTTCAGCAAAATCAACGAAGTGTGAAATTTTACTTGTCTCGATTAAAATCTAGGCGCTGTTCTGTGTTAAAATTAAGTTGCTAGATTTAGTACGCCAAGGCTATTTAAAAACAGTAAAGTGTGTTAACATCAATAATTATCATTAAAATGGCTACAGCAATAGGTTAGTTTATAGTCACGGGCAATTTTTCACAGGGTTGCTTTCAGTCTGTAGCCTATCATAATTGTGGTATTAGATCTTATTGCATTAGAACTACCAGGCCATAAAACTAAGTAATATTTTGCTCTCAGTATATTTGCATCTTGGTTATTTACATAGATTAAAATTATATTGAGAATGGTTGATTGTCAGCCGACTATGCCAATAGAAGACTGTTTAATGTGTGTGACTGCTCAGTGTAGTGTTACAGTTAAACTTGTGTCCTGTATAGTACACAATGAATGACACATGGTACGAGTTTTGTTATTCATTTCATGGATGGCTGAATCGAGTGTCAGTATGATTTTGGGTATGCGTGTTACAGTGATGTTTTATTTTTGATGTGTTGTTTACAACATTGGTATTGAACACTAAATCTGCGGTTTTTTCAGAGTTTGAAAAAATGTTAGTAATTCATAAAGTTGAATTAGCTGTAACGCAGAGTACATAGTATTGTACTAATTACAGATCAAATCTCTTCTGGCTACCGGCAAATGCCTCAGCCACATAATAGCTTACAAACAACTAGATGGGAGTTTGCCAGTAAACCCAGTGAACGACTGACGCATAGCTAATGCTGTGACGCTCAAAAGTACTTTTTGTCCACCGTAAAATCAGCAATTATTCAAAAATATCTGATTATTAGGATGTTTCATAATTTCACGTTTTTTGAAATTAGAAATGCTTGGGGTCTCATCAGATCGGATTTTGGCCACTATGAAGAAATAAAAATTTTTTTTTTGATTACTCGTTGTTTTGAGGGTGTCCCGCGCCCCCAAAGTTTGATATTTTTAAACGTGGAAAAAAATTTGACAAGTGCGATATCTCCTAAACAAAATGGGATAGATTGTAATGTTTGGTATCAAAATTAACAGAATGGTCGACTTCCTATCTGTAGTCAATACATTCTTAATCGCTAGCTCCAACAGAAACGAAGTTATTTATGAAAAACTGTTTTAGTACGCAGTAAAGCTAAAGATATGATAATATTACGTCAGCACCGACTTGGCATAAAAAGCAAATCAAACTGCAAAACAGTCATATGCAAAAAGAAAAAAATCAAACAGTTTTAGAACGAAAACAACAAATGGGACATATCATTACACCATGCCCTGCATTTATACTGCTCGAGAGGTCCATTTGGGGATGCTCTTTGGCTCCTAGTGGTACGATACGTCAATACTGGGTTTTAAAATGGCTGGAAATTTTAAGCCTGCAACAAAGTTTTTTACCTCCCGTGGACGATTAGAGAAACAAAAACAATTAAACGAGTACAGTAACAAAGGCAAAAAACACATCAACCGGCGCTACTGCGTAAGTATGAACGTAGACGAATATCTGTCTGATTTCTGCATGAATAATTATCTCGAATCTTTTTGCGATGCAACTAATCTTTCAGCTAGCCTATTTATCTTTTATTGCAGCGATTATGATTTTCGATGGATTTCTAAAATTCGGCTGAGCCAAACGAGATGCATGGCGCTGTTTTACTGAAAAGAGTAAAAAGTCACATAAATGAAACTTATCTACCTCACGTTATTGATGCGGTTGAAGGTAAAAGCAAAGGTACAAATACATTGGTAGAAGGCGCTCTTTTAAACAAAATCAAGTCTATCACTAGAGGTTCTCCGGAGAATTTGATTGACAGAGAAGCTCCAGATGTGCGCATTAACCCCATTGCTAAGCGACATCTTCAAAACAAACTTTGTTGATTTTCTGAACAAAAAAGTATGAGAAACAGCGCTAATGCAGGCTTTCGAAGCGACCAGATGTGCTCACTGGTTTTGTCTCGTCAACTTTTTATGGATATACCAGCCAATCGCAAAAAGCTTGCTCTGGTATAAACACGAAGAGATTAATCGTTCCCGTTGGTTGACTACGGCAAACGGTTATCTGCGGATGCTTTTGTTTCACTCTTCCGATCTTACTAGTGAAAAGACAAAACTCTCAAGGCATGTGTCATATATTTTTTCTGTATATTTGCCTTCATTTCTGATGACACACCTTAAACCACGTGCATATGTGGGTCCTGTTGTGACAATGTTTCAAAGAGATCTCTTGTTAGCTTTTGGAGCAGTTTATTCGGACGTGTGTAAAGGAGTGAATCGGTAAGTTTTGCAGCATGCAAATTAAAATCTACCAATTGGCTTTCGCCATTGGTAGATTTAAAGAATTGGCTTTCGCCACATAATATTGCTGTGTTTCCTCTGAAAATCTACCAATGACCAAGAAAGTTTTGACATCTCTT